>CAJNJA010007601.1:0-16014 GCA_905231915.1 Symbiodinium necroappetens
GGTCTTTATAATAGGGATCTTACTATATTAGGGATCGAAATATATATTTTTTAGTATTTTTCGATAAAAATATTATAAATATATGAAAATAAAAAGTATTAATATTATGAGCATTCGGAATTATTTTCATCTAGAATATATTAGATATATTCAAATGATATTTTATAGATAAATAAATAATATTTCTATTTATACAAATATAAGTTTTTTCTTATATGATATACAACATTCTAAAGAAAGAACAATCAATATATTATATTAATATATACGAGATATAGAATATCTTCGCAATTTTAAAATTCTCTATCTACGATATAAAATCGCTCGCATAGATTCTATTCTTTATATTCTCTTCGAGGTCCCATTTCAAATATGAGCTTCAAAAAAATTCGATACAAATATAAAATGAATATTGAAATAAAATGAAATTATAGTTAAATATAAAATATTGCAAATAAGGTATGTTATTTATCATATAGAATATTAATGATATATAAATAGAAATCATAATAGATCTTATTAATAATATAAATCGAAGATTTCAAGAATATATGACGATCTTATATTTTATTTATTCATTATATTCACCAATATCTTCAATATATTATAATATTAGATATAATCGTCATTAAAAATCTAACAAGAACCAAAATATGAAAAAAGAAAAAAATAAACAACATATTAATTCAGAACTCTACCACATATATATATATTTGTAATCTATTTAAGAGAAATACTAAAATAATATATTTAATAATTTCGGTTGCGTTATGTATTTTTTAGATTCAGTGTATTTAATAATAATCCATTTATATATGGACGTTGCTTTCACACAGCCCTAAAACCCCTAGGAAGCCTGNNGAAGCTCTTAATTACTTAGTTATAATACTTCTCCTGCTGCACATCCGCCGCCGCAACCCGCCCTGTCCTGTGTCCCTCGGGAGCACCCCCCTCGCCCTCCTTTGGACCGTGCTAATGCTGAACCTGTTCCCAGCTCCACAGGCGTGTTATGTACCACTTCCCCGGTGCGTCCTCTAACCCGTATGTAAATATGCCTTCGCGAAAGTTCCGCGTTGGTTTTGTTTCAGTTATTTTTTCCGTGAAGAAAGATATTCAGGGATGAAGTAAGTTAGATCAATTGGAAAGGACTAGTTTAGGGCGTCTTAATCTTAAGGGTTGGACGTTAAAAGAAGTCCTCCTCTTTCTCCTAAATATAGAGCCCCTTTCGCCAGCCACTCGCGAAAGACACCAATAATATCCATTAGGGAGTGAACTTAATCTAACTACGTCGACTTTAATACTACTTACGCGAAACTTACGCGCTAAATCCTATACAAGAACCAATTTTTTGGTTTTGTCCTTAATAATAATAGTAATAATAACAATAGTAGTAATATAGCAACAATAATAGTATTAGTATTAATATGAACAAAAAGAGTAATCGTATTAATAGTAATGTTAATGGTAGTAATAATAGTAATAATACTAATAATATTAGTATTAGTACTAGTAATCGTAATAGTCTTAGTAATAATAATAGTATTAGTAATAATACTTAAAATAATAGCACTCAATTAATATAGTAATAATAATAATCGTAATAATATTAGTACTAAAAATATAAATACTAATAATAATAATAGTAATAATAATGGGTATAATATAGCAAATAAATTAATCAAAATAATTCTATAAAAAAATTATTAATTTTATTAAAACCAACGCCAAATTTTCGTAAAAATCACATTTAACCCACAATTATCGGTTCATATAAATTATATCACAAGAGATTTTAAATCAATATTCATATATAGATAATAACGATATCATAGAAAACACGTATCTAAATTACCAGAAATAATATCAGAGAAATAATAATTAGGCCCAAATATCTTGTAGAATTCTCTTCTATCGGCGACCCATTATAATCAAATAGAAGAACGACCCAAAATCCCAATATATTTTTTTTCGTATTCAATATTGTAATATTCAGAATAGAAATAAAAATCTTAAGAGTTCTTTTTATTTGGTATCATGAATATCCAGATGTAGAATTTTCTCGTTTTATTTCTTTATTTATTCCTATGAATCTAAAGAAAGGTACACGGTATATTATTTCTTTAAAATAGCGGATCGTGTTCGGCCTGGAGAAGAGTGTATGGCGCATTGTTGTTTCCGGAGAAAATGATCGTTGTCTGTTGGTTTCATTTCGCCGATTCACTCATAGGTGTTGATTAATAATTTTACGATTATTGTTCTTGACTTTTCCGAGTCACAAGGTGTGAAGAGTTTGGGCAAGTTGAGTAAGACCATCCACCGCGCGGCAGAGATCATTATCGGATGGCATCAAATCTTTCTCAAGCCATCTTTGGGCTTTCAGGTCGGCCGTGGCCGGCCCTTCACAATCCTCGTAGCAGCGTCGTCTTTGCCGCATATTTGGCATCCTCTGCTGCAACGCCACACAAAGGAACTGATATCCTATCTCGGGCAAAATGTTTGCAACTTTGACCGGCCAATTCCGTTGTCTATACAGCCTTGAGGTTCTGTATCGTCCTTCTGGAAAATGCCCCAACCGTCAAACCGCAAGTACTTGATTAAACTCCACTGCCCGGAAGGTCCGCACCTTCTGACATGGAACTCTTCTGAAGTTTCTGCCGCGACTCAGTTGCAGTTGCATGGTCCTTGAAGAGGAGATGCGCTCCTTGTCTCATACGATTGGATTCACAGGCATGTCTTTAATCGCGAAGGCTTCTGAGACTTTGTGGTGCTAGCATCACCGTCCTGAGAGTCCAAAAGACGCATCACACACATGCCTCTTCCTATCTCTTCCTCGCAAGACATCACACTGCCAAGCTCTGAGTCTAGTTCACTTCTCGACTGCGTGACAACTCCACATGTTTTAGGAGAACGCGAGAGTAAGGCAACCCGTAACGGTGCATGATGTACTACTCCTGAAAACCTGCTTCCGCCAAACAAGCCTTCTGTCTCAGCTTTCACTTTGTCTACATTAGGATGCTGTCCGTCACAGCAGAACCAGGGCTACCCTCCAGCAGAGTCCGAAAGCACACGCCGGACCTAGATGATCTCTTCCAAAGAAAGTGTCCCCACATGTCCTGACATGCCTGCGCTTCAAGATTACATCTTGGCCAGGTCTCTTATTTGATGTCGGCGGCCAGTGCGGATCCTGATTGCAAGTACCTGCTTGTGCAGCAGAACATGCTGAGAGAACACACGATCCCCTCCCAAAGCCTCCAACCCGCAGCTTCGAGAAGCAAGGGCTTGAAGCTGTTATGACTCTCACTCCGAGACCTTTCGCTGAGCGCTTCAAGGTGGCGTGAATTGCGTGAGCCTGGACAAAGCGGAAGCTTCAAGAAAGCTTGGAGCACGCTGTAGCTGCCGCATGCACCCGAGGCATGGCTCAGGGCGACCAATTGGGAGCTGGCAGGCTTGCCGCCCTTCGTCGGAGAAGCGAAGAGAAGTTCATCTCATGCGGTGCCTAGTACACCCAACCTAGCTGTCTTCAAAGAGTCGGCGAGTCTTCGCTGCAGGGAGAACTGAAAACCGTGGACAACCCCGGAGTGGAGCTGAAGCTGGGACAGGCACTGGGCCTCTCCGGCAAAGCTTTTGCGCGAGTAGAGGCTTCCGGGGCCGATGTAGGCGACGACCTTCCGCAGTAGCGGATCTGGTTTGGACAGCGAAGATACTGCGGGCATTTCATGGCCCCGGGTCCCCGCATCTTGGTGGACCTCTAGACTTACAACGTCCTGCCTCCTTCAGCTCAGCAGGAGCCAGGTTGTGGCAGACGACCAGGTACCTATGTGTGTCATGTTGTGGTAACAACGAGTCTCTGCTAACTCCCATACAGCACCCTGTAACGTGCTCGCGATGGCCGAGTATTCACCAATCCAACCCAGGAAACCATTTATGCAAGGTTCGAGCAGTTGTCGTCGTAGTCCATGTGTGCTGGTGTCGTGCTCGGCATTTGTCGACTGCTCGAAGGACGACTTATTCAAGTCACAAGATGCAAACAAGTCCCGACGGAGGCGAGGTGAGGTGGTCGATGCCTATGCACCGTTTGGGCATCAGGCTCATTCTTATTGTCAGATTGTCCCGAGACAAAATCCCCCGTGTCTCTGAACACAGCACAGACAGTCACTCTCGGACTTCAGTTTGCGGCAGACTGCCTTGTCACCTCTTTCTGCCATGGAGAGAACCCCCTTCCTTCCTGAACGAAAACATGAAGTCAGATCGGCGTTGCTCATCCGTATCTTGTAGCCTGGGAGCCATCATGACCTTCAGCCTTCTGACTGGGCGTCCTGTTCCTCGAAACAACCTCTCATGAAATTGAACGGATGCAAACTTGTTGTCCCCCTGTGCGAAGCGAAACCTCCACTGACGCAGGTCCGTCGAGCAATCCACATCCGTCATCTTCCCATCGAAAAAGACACAATCCAATAACGAACTTTGGTTAACAACCCTTTCTCAGTAGATTCGCCGTAGATGCCGGATTCCACGAGAAGTGGAGCACGCACTGCGTCCGAACATGAACTCGCGTCCATGCAGTCCATGATGCCCGGCACAAGATGAAACGATAGATGCAAGGATACTTCACATCGATGGATATGCCTGGTGCTCCTATCATGCCCATGTCCTCTTGACTCATTCATGCATCCATTGACATGCCACATACATGCCGTAAAGAAGGCAACAGAAATAAAGACATACAGAGAGAGGGAGCAAGAGCAAGAGTTAACTTGCGTCGCATGTACTGTTCTGGTCGTCACGTGGAGAAGCTTCTGTGGCTGCTATGCGCCTGGATTCATTGATGCCCTGTGTGCTTTGAGCATGCGAGATTCTATGCCATGCAATAACGCAGCCGAGGTGCTGCCGCTCCAGCTGGTACGTATCTAACTGCCAGCGAAGTGTAAGCATTCCCGAGAAGGTTCCACCACACAGAATCCTGAGCTGTGAAAAGAGTCAGCTTCCCAACTGCTTAGACTGCTTTGACAGCGGGTCCTGTCCCTTCCAGTCCCTTCTCTGAGCCAAGGGGCAGCCCTGAACTTGGCACATCCTTAGGAGCTCCGGCTCGGCTCAGCCCCAGGAGCAGGCCCACTCAGGATCAGACCAGGCGATGCAAAAATCCATGGTCCAGGTCCTCGCCCAAAGCTTTCAAGGATGGCTGGCATGTTGCGACGCACTCGGTAAAGGTCCGGCTGCCACAGCAGCGGGTGCTCCGCCGCAGACAGCCTCAAGCTTCCGTCTCGCAAAGCTTCAAACGCTCACCACCGCGAATGGGTTCTGATAAGGTGGAACATCACCTTCGTTGAGGTTGTGGGTGCCAATCAGGTATGCCTCCTAGGTCCTTTGGGAAGGAGATGGTTAAGATGCTTCAGATGATAGATATGACATTAACTCCCGAGATTGCGCAGATGGCCAATGGCCAGGGTTGTCCGACTGCCCGGCAGCTAGATGCACTTTAAGCTGCATAACAGCTGCAGACTGGCGACCTTTGTCTGTGAGTCGTCTCACGCAAAAAACAACGCAAGCTCTTGAATGCACACTTCTTCTGGATGCGACAGGCTAAAACACGCTGGCCATGCTCTTCATCAGCTCATTCGAGACATCTCATCTGATCTCCCCTTTCCCTCTGAAATTCACGGATCCCAGATCTGAAACCCTCTGGAGGATCCGCAGTGGCCCTCTCGGCCGATGGCTCTTGGCGCAGCCATGCTGATAGGGCCACGGGCGAGGAGGCCTGCGTTTGCCGAGGCGTTGCACATGTGCGAGCAGTCGTCGGCGTCAGGCCTTTCTCACATGTGGCACTGTTTTACAAACGACGGACCTAAGCATCAGAAGTGGATAACACCGTTTCGGGTGGAATTTTGGGGTTCTTAGGAGCTGATTCTCACAGCAAAGAGGCTGTTGAGCATGCCGACCTTACTGAGTTGGGACGTTGGACCTTAATTCGGGTGGTGTCGGGCCTCTGCGGCATCTTCCTGTTGATGGAAGGCCTTGCCATCCACCTGCAGAAAGCAGAAACACGAAGTTTAAACGCAGCTCGCGCTTGCAATGGGGGAAGTCTGAAAAAAGATAAGCTCTTCGCTCCTACACCTTCAGGAATAAACGCCCAACCAAAAAGCCCAGTGAGATATCAGAAAACTCGCGCATCACTGCCTCCCAGTCTGGCGGCTTGTGCACCACCTCAGAGCTATACGTCAAGTGACCTGAATGCACATTCCACCTCTGTGTTGCAGGGAGGTGCCCGACGATGATGCCAGGTAGCTAGGTGAGCAAGTGCGGGCGCTGCCTGAATGCAGGGTTAAAGTTGGCCGTCCACATGAAGGTATCATTTTGGGGCCTAGGATTTCCGCGCGACTCCTCCAATGCTTTGTCTAATGCTTCTGTCGGATCCAGCCGGTCTTCGGGAGCATGGGAACCCTGCGTGCGGTTGATCCTGGAAAGCCAGAAAGATTGAGGCATCCGTGCCTGGCTTCCAACGAGCCTGCTGCGACCTGCTGCCTCGCCACGCCTTGTGACGGCCCACAATTGAAATATTCTGGCTTCGCACAGCAACGGGCAACGAGAGGCGAGTCGCGCCTGCTCGTGCCACCCGCCGCCTCCCGTGTGACCGGCCATACAATACGAAGACATCAAACATAGAGGTGCCGACATGTCCTGATATCCCACTGCGTAAACAGCATCCGCCAGCCAGTTCTACAGTTCTACACTGCGCGAGAAGGACGGCATAAAAAGAGAGAGTCACTAACTTGCTGTGTTGAACCCGGCAGCCGGCATCATCCAGCACCCTTTGGCGGCTACATGGTTTCGGCTCTGCACGGATCGTCATGCTCGCTGTCTGAACAGTTCTGAACCATAGCTAGCGCATTTGCTGACCCCTCTCATCTCGCCTGTGCAGACTCCTGTCCAGGATCTGTCCGATCTCTGCCAAAAGTGCCCGTCCACGTGAATGGAGTGCACAGCTGACCTGCCCAAAAGCACTGGTCGAGGTGTCGCGTCAAGGTAAGCCCTTCCATTTCTTCTGGGACCTATCAAGAGGCTACTAAGCGGAAGATCAACTGACACTGCAAGGCACGCCTCTCACATAGAAGATGACTATACCGCAACCCGACACATGTCTCATCGGCGCATTTGCGAGGCTACGCCTTCATTGGCGAGGCACCTCGAGGAAGGCAAAGGCCCAGAAGAAACCCAAAAGCCCCATGGAGAACTCCAGCAGTTCCTGGCGAACTCCAGGCTCCGGTTCCAAGTCTCAGGTCACGCCTGCACTTCAGGAGCTTTGGGTTTCTTTCCATTGGATGCTGGAGCGGTTCCCGACACACTCCATATTCATGCCCCGGTCGGACACATGAGCTGACGTGGCCAAGACAACCTCGCATTTCAGCCACATCCCATCACGGCGTAGCTCCTTCTCCGAATGGTCCGACGAGTCGAAGCGGCTGATGAGACTTCCGACTTGAACCTGTCCGCAAAAACCAAGGACTCCAAAGAAGTGCTGCTGCATCCTCTGGCGTTTCTTTTGGAAGGAGGGACGGGGGGAGTCCAGCGAATCTGAAAGGATCCACAGCTTCGCGCAAAATGCTCGCAGCAATGTGGCTGGGATGTGACTCCAAAGCTTAGTTCCAGGACAACACCCTGAAACCTCATGACAGCCCCCAATCGCTTCCACGAGCATCGCGACTCTACTGCTGCCCTTTGACCCGGCCTCAACTGAGCTGAGCAACTCTTGGCCTCCCACGGCTGCTAAGTTTAAAGCTGAAGACGGGTGATTTCAGCTCGTCCCTCCTCCCTATGCGCCGAACATGAGGCCTGTGGCGCTCGAGTTTGTCAGCGACCAACCTGCAGGCAAATGTTTCTTCTTTGGCGGCTCGTGACGGCATGGCCTGGAAGCAAACTTCACTCGCATATTCATGTGTCAAGAGCTGCGCAGAAAGAGCAAGCAAGTCCTACGGTGTCTCATCACCTGGTGACTCGCCTCTGCCTCAAGAGAGCATGATGCCCGCTGCCTGTGTTGGCGAGGGACTGACAGGCAAACTCGCTGATAACCTAACCAGGCAGCGCACATCTGGCTTTGGGAAGCTTCCTCTGTCAAGGTAACCTCCGTGGCCCTCTTCGATGAAGCATCGATCACAGGGCTGCCCCCAACCACAGGCCTGGACGGGACAAATGCAGGCCTGGAGCAGAGCCGCAACGTGTCAAAGTCTACGCTGAGATGCCGGCACGCCGTATGCTTGCATGGTGTTTGCACCTCGGGAAGAAACGGAGCAGCTCCAAGGGGCGCAGGGGTGTCGCGCAGGCCATCGGCTCCGCAGGGCTTGGCAGCAACATCTCGTCTTGCCCACACTAATGAAGCCGGTCACTGGGCCTGGCGCAATTCTGCGGATCATGCTCCCGGCAGCGTCGGAGCGCTTGCTGGCCAAGGCGTTCCATGAGCTCCTCTGCGTCCCGCAGGGAGACGTTTATGCACTGGCATCCTCATTCGACGCTTACGGGATGGAAAGCATCCAGAACTGCTTCTCCAGGTGCAAGGCTCACTTTTGCGAACATGCGCGACCAGAGAGGTGGGTCGACGCCGCTTGATGAAATTCTGCCAGGAGAGACCTGCCCGAGATGTGAGGTTGGGGCGGCTTCGGAACATCTCGGCTCACGGCTCACTAGTGGGGTGTCGGTTTTTTAGCTGCTCGGTACGTGAGCTCGGTGAATTTTCTGTCAATGCGAAATCTTCAAAGGCAGCAAAGCTGAAGAGAGCAGCGGCAAGGAGGACGATTGCCAGCTTCAGTAAGCAAAAGGAGCACAACGAAGGCGCCAACAAGTCCTCAGAATCCAAGCCAGCAAACAGAACGACTTCAGTAACTCGAAGAGCGAACTGACAAAGAAACAGTGTGGAAGCGAAAGTACAGCGAGGAACCACGCAGGAGGTTAAAGAAAATAGACAACCCGGCTTTAAGTACAGCCGCAGGCGACGAGCCGAGACACAAACCGAGGAAAAGGATGCTTGAAACACGTCACAACCCAACCAAACAGGAGCTGATGGCATTTTCGTGGTAGTCCAGGCAGGTAAGGTAGTCCACGAGACAGTTTGCTGCTCATGGTATCTCTGCACCAACATTCTGTGCACATGATAACTGCAGAAAGTCCATGATTCGGTCCGCAAACAGAAAAGACCACCTCTGGAGAAGATCTGACCAAACTTTTCAGACACTGCAAGGGCATGCTGGGCAAAGGCTCCCTGCCCCCAGTCCCCAGTCTCAGCGGTAAATGTCTCGCGAAGCGCCAGAAAAGCTCTATCTGAGGCCTCGCTTCAGGCACGGCCATGTTGTCGATGCTCGGCGCAGCCTGGAGCAGCCAACGGCGCAGGAAGGCTAAACAGAGGCAGCACCAGGTCCTTGGAATGCGTAAGGCGAGGCCTCAGAGCCTCAGAGCGCTTGCTTGCGCTACCGGCAGCACCCTCCCTTAATTGTTGCAACATGTCTGGGAAGTACAATGAGTGTTAAAGGTTTAGCCTTTAAACCCCCGGCATATCATAGCGCCGTGTCCATATTCCGATTGCCGAATTTGACCTCTCCTTTGCAGCTTGCTTCAACATGCCTGCTCGGTTGCGAATTCGCCAAATTGCCAAATGCACATAGCAGATCCTGCTTCGATCCTTTTTCGCGAGACAGGGTCACCTGCTCAGGGTCTCTGGGCTTGGCGGCTGTTTGCAAAGAGCTCTTCACATGCAGCTGCAGAACAATAGCTGCAAGTTCATAAGCTCGAAGCAATCGAAGGAAAACATCGCTACGACGACTTGCCATCACCCAAGTTGGCTTGCCAGGTTGGCTTCTAGCTCTGTAGTAATTGCGGTGCTCACGAGTCCGTCTAATCCCGTCTAAACAGAAAGACGTGCGCAGAAACGTAGGAGCGGGTTCATACGGACTCCTGAGCAGTGAATTCTCAATAACGACCGGGCAGCTGAATCTTGCTCTCTTCCCCTCATCAGCTTGCTCGTCAGGGGCTAAACTCATGTCTGCACCGTAGTCCGTGGGGCGTCCATAGTGCAACATGCATCACATCATAAACTCTCTTGTCAATGTGCTGCTAGATAGACACCACTCTCCTTAATCAGCTTGGACCTTGACAGACAGCTTCGACACCGGTGAACCCTGCGAAACTTGACAAATGACATTGGGTAATATGACGGACATGCACTTCCCGGAAGAGGTCCAAAAGATTCGATCCGCCGTGCTGCCAGTCGATTTTCAGTTGTATCAACTAACTTACAGACTCGCACCGCACGAGGTCAGGGTTTTCTGCCATTCTTGGCAGCACCCGACTTGCCTCGCTGGTTAGGGCACACCCTAACTTGGCAAAATGACACGCCGATATGTCCACAGCGTTTGCCACAACCGAAGCAATTATGCAGCGGGCATGGTGCCTGGCCAGGGACATCAGTGTGATATACCACAGGATCCAGAGGATCACAGGATGTGATGGCAAAGTGTCTTGGCTGGGGCAGGTACCGTTGGCAGCATGCAGCTTCGGCCGTCGAAAAGCAGCTCAGAAACTGCATGTTTCGTCGTCGGTGCCAGGTCCTCCCAAATCCTTGAGATCTCGAGAGGCCCCTTCAAAAAGGAAATCCTTGCAACCTAATGCACGCGTGCTGGTGCATAAGGGGAAAATGACAGTGGTGTCAGAAGTCTTCTTCCAGGGTGCCTGCAGGGCTGCTTTGTTGAGAGTATCTCCTTGTTGCCCTGCTGCTTTGGAAGCGAGCGGGAAGGCTGCAAGTCATGCAAGCACCAACACTGCGAGTCGAGGAACCGACGCGGGGGAGGCTGAAATCGAGTTTAAAGGTGTCACTGTGGGACCGCTTGCAGTGCAATGTTGTTACATTCCTGGCCTGGGAGGGGGAACCAGTCAATCAATGTCCCAGCGCTTGGTGGTGTCTGACCTGGGCAGAAAGCCCGTTTCCCTGACAGTGGACTAGATGCCTTTGCATGATCAATGTCAACGAAGGAAATGCTTAACGGCCACATGTGCGGAAGGGCATCAGATCCCGAAGGCTAAGCCTACGCTTGCCAAAGCTATGAAGTCACAGCAGGCCGAGTCATCGCTGGGTCGGCCACGTGTCTTAGCCGGCGGGCTTGAAACAAGTGGGGGCCTCGCGCAAGAAGCTGAGTCTCCACGGTCCCGCCCGACAAGCCAGCACGGGGTTGGAAACACACTGGACCAGACTGCTCCCGATGATGTAATTGTGTTTTGGTCATGCAGGGCCTGAGCAAAGGACGCCAGTGCAACAGACGCTCTCTCACTTCTGACTTCTGCTGAGTGATTGTAGCGCATGGAGTACAGCCATCTCCCAGGACTTTGTCAGCACTGAACATTATGCCCTCCAACTGGCGGGACGGTGCAGAGCCCAGCAAGAACAAGCCCTGATCTACATCGTACGTGCTCAGAAGGTGATGCTTTCACAATCTGAGCTACGATCGGTCCCTAGATGAGCCTATCATGTTTGGCTTTCCTTATCGTTTACAGGACTGTATGCACACATGAATGTAGTACCAGGGGCGCTCTTGGAAACATACAGAGCTGATCAATTTACACGAAAATGGACGACAAAAGCAACAGTAGCAGTAACAGCAGCAGGAGCAAGGGCAGAAGCAGGAGCAGTAGCAGCAGAAGCAGCTGCAGCAGCAGCAGCAGCAGCTGTAGGAGCAGACGAGGTCGCAGTGCTAGCAGTACAAGCAGTACTAAGAGTAGTAGCAGTAGTAGCAGGAGTAGCAAGAGTAGCAGTAGTAGCAGTAGGAGAAAAGGAAGTAGTAGAGGAAGTAGTAGTAGTAGTAGTAGTAGTAGTACTAGTCGTACTAGTCGTGCTAGGAGTACTAGTACTAGAAGTACTAGTAGTAGTAGTCGTCGTCGTGGTGGTGGTGGTGGTGGTAGTAGTAGTAGTAGTAGTAATAGTATTAGTAGTAGCAGTAGCAGTAGTAGTAGTGGTAGTGGTAGTGGTAGTGGTAGTGGTAGTGGTAGTGGTAGTGGTAGTGGTAGTGGTAGTGGTTTTTAGTAGTAGTAGTAGTAGTAGTAGTCGTAGTAGCAGTAGCAGTAGCAGTAGCAGTAGTGGTAGTGGTAGTGGTAGTGGTAGTGGTTAGTAGTAGTAGTAGTAGTAGTAGTAGCAGCAGTAGTAGTAGTGGTAGTGGTAGTGGTAGGAGTAGTAGTAGCAGTAGTAGTAGTAGTAGTAGTAGTAGGAGGAGGAGGAGGAGGACTAGTTGTAGCAGTGTGCACAGGTCTTGAAGCTGGGCATCGATTTGTTTCCTGTGTCACTCACTCACAAAGCTAAGGAACATTGACCAAACCAAGGACATCCTGTGGAGATGTTCGGGGTTGGACATTCCCTGAAACCCTTCCAAACTCAGCAGTCATTACGCGGATCAATGCACCAATATCTTGAACGCAGCACCACGCTCTATAGGGTTTTGCTACGTGTCTAATCATATCTGTCGGGTTCACTGCTCAATGCCTCACCACTTGTGATACCGGCACAGGTGCCAAAGCGTAGTCAAACCTGGCATGAGCGAATTTTGCACACTCCTGCACAGCTCGCAGGCTCCACATGCTGTTGAACGACACGCCCATTCTGTCTGGAAGAAGAGCCGGTTTGACATGCTACAAACACGTCCGCACACGCGCCTGCCGGATCCTTTATTCCTGCTGAAGCTCCGGATGGATTGAAGCGTGCCTTCGCAACGCACGTGAAGCAGCTTATATCAACTTATATCAATATCATTGGTTCATGGCACAGACTGGCGTCGACGTGCCCTGATCAGCAGTTTATGCCGACAGTGGACTCACGTGAGGACATGAATGCTCAAAAAAGCTCCTAGGCGCCTTGTCAGCAGGTGGCCTTTCGTAAACAGGCTTGAACATGATGCTTCATGAGCTTTGCTGTAAGAAATAACCAGTGTCCCAGTTTCCTTCCCACCGGGGCCTTCTCCAAAGTCCAGACTCGGAGGGGTCCCATGGCTTCGCGGCCGTGCTGGAGTTGCAGCTGCCTCACGCTCGGCTAGGGGTGAGATTTTGTCTACTACTACCGCCACCCACACGACTACGACCACTACTTCTACTCCTGCTACTACCACTACCGCTGCTGCTACTGCCTCTGCTAGTAGTAATGCTACAACTGCTGCTGGTATGAATACTGTTACTAGTACAAATACTAGCACTACTACTACTACTACTACTACTAACTATTTCGATGAGTCATGGTTAGTCTTAGTATTAACAATCAACACTAATGCCAGTACAAGTACTAGTACTACCGATGGTACAAGTATTAGTACTCGCACTAGCACAAACACTAGTAGCACTGGCACTTGCTAGTGCTAGCACCAGAACGGCGACGACGACGACGACGACGACGACTACGACTACTACTACTACTACTACTACTATGATGCATTGGTTCCGGCAGTACTTGTACCGGTTGCAGCAACCGTAGTTTGGGTCCCTACTGATTGTGGCAATAGCAGGACTCCTTGGATGAACGGTAAACATGGGAGACAACCCGAAGTTGCTTTGCTCGAGCTCTTCACCGCTCATCCTTGACCCTAAACTTAAAGCAATGACTAGCTGTATGACTTCTTTCTGGCCTAAGGGCCCAAACCTGCAAAAGCATAGGCAGGCACCGAAAAAGCATAAGCACAAAAGCATGAGCACAAAAACATAAGCCCCAATAAACATACGCAAGAAAGCATAAGCACGAAGAAGCATAAGCAGAAAAAACATAAGCACAACAAGAATAATCAAAATAGCAGACGCAAAAAAGCGCAAGCACGAAACGAAGCAGCATAAGCAAGAAAGCAGAAGCACAAAAAACACAAGCAACAAAGAGCACAAGCCCGCTGCTGATGCTTTTTCGCTGTGGACGTGCTTATGCTCATGCTTTATGCTGTTCATTTGTGTCAAAAACAGCATCATTGAAGCATCTCTGGCCTTGTCCGAGCCCTGGCCCCCCTCCCCAGCCCCCAGCTTTGCTTTTTGCGGTGTAAGATTAGCAGAATTTACTCCTTTACAGACACACATCGAATCCTTGTCGGTCCTCCCCTGGGCCTAGACCTCTCAGCCTCGAAGTCTTCCTAAAGCAAATCCTGGACACCTGATTCCTAGGGCTACCCCGCTCAGCCTAAGCCATGCAGCACTGGGACTGCTGCCACAACCTAAGCCTACCCACTGCCTAGTACCTTCGCTGCACACACTAAGCCTAAGTTTTAGGGTTACCCGGCGCTGGGTCAGCCGCCCTACGTACTGCGGCTATCCGATGCTAACCGACCATCCTGTCCCGCCCCACCATCTATGCGCTTAGAACGCTACCCTACTCGGGTAGTCGGAATTGATTAAGACAGAAGCGAATATAAGGCGGCTTGTGGCCATTCTAATCCTACCTGTCTTGCTGATGCTGCATTGTGCATATGCTTTCTTGCTTGTAACGTTTGCTTATGCTCCTGGTGTGCTTATGCATTCTTTACTTATGCTGTTTCGCGTTTATGCTGTATTGCTTATGTTGCATTCTGGCGCTGATGCTTTTGCGGATGTTGATGCAATCATTATGCTTTTTGCCTGTTTTGGAACCTCCTTTGCCTTGGGCAGGAAAGTAATCATTCTAGTAGCTTTCCATCGTCAGCGACGTCAGAGCTGATCCCAAGCAGTGCAAACAAGCCTTACCTCACATTGCCCGCTGCCTCCGACACCGGGTACATGGGCATGACCGGGAAGGGGTTCTTGCCACCGCCTTCCGGTCCATAGCGGGCAAAAGCCATGCATGCCGCCTGTCCGGAGCCTCTCTTGCGACGAATCAAACGCACAAAAACGCTTCAGCCACAAGCTCAAAGCTCAGCTTTCCTTTGAGGCGAGGAAGGTTCTTCGCTGCCGGAGATGGAAGTCGAGCTTGTCCGATGACCATCATCGGCCCGCTGGGACTCCTTAGGAAAGTGTGGCATAGAAAACCCCCAGCTTCTCTCAAACGGAAAGGCATGCTCTTGTCCACTTGGTTCGCGATGTGTTGACTCGCATCATTAGCGCCTTTGTCAGGGCTTGGAAGTCGCAATGCACAAGAGACGCATGAAATCTGCGTCGACACAGCGACAAAATCACATCGTCTGAAGTGTCTACGGCTGCTCCGCACCAATTCGCACCGGAGATACGGGGCCGCGGGTAGGGCATCTTGCAGTTTAGACGTAACCGAGCCGAGCACACGACCGATTCAAGAACATAGTCATTCTATTGTATGACCTACAGCGGGCACAGGGGACAACAGGACAACAGAGCTCAAGCGAACATGCTAGAGCGTTGACAGCACTGCTCGAGATAATTCTCTTGGTGGCGTTTCCCAGCCTTGTGACACGGCACGCAAGAGATCCCCGGACGACGACGACATTTTTGCAGGTGTGGCTTGGGATATCTGCGATGATGACCATGTGCCGATGATGAGGGCAGGAGATGGAAGAGGAGCGGGAACAGATCCCAAGTCATCGGTCGTAATTACTTTAGGGCATCGCTTCCTCGGTGCAGCAGGTGCACGAGAGAGGCGAAGTCGAAGAGACTTTCTGACTCTCACTCTTGATCCGAGTGACGCCAAAGGCCGACCGACAAGAGACTCCGCGTCCAGCTTCTGCTGTCCGGCCTCGCTGCATTCTACTTCTATGACTCTCTGACATGATTGAGTGCTGCGGCCCCTTCGGCCTCGAAGAAGCTGTCGACGGTTGAAGCATGCCTGTGGGCAGGCTCCTGGCAGACTTAAGGGCTTGGGGCCACCTTGGATCTTAAGAGTTCGGACCTTTGCCTTTGATGGAAGAAGACACGCATCCATGGTCGAGGCAATCGTATCTCTATCTATATATATATACACACATACACATATACATATACATATATACATATATATATATATATAGATAGATAGATAGATCACTATCTTATATATGTATGTGTATATATATATACATACATACATATATACATGTATGTATA
>CAJNJA010007602.1:0-15674 GCA_905231915.1 Symbiodinium necroappetens
AACTTATGAAAAGAGCCCCCCAAAAAGGGACCCAAAATGACCCAAAGTTAGAGAGCCACCCAGATGCTATTCCCAAAGGGTCCTAGGTACTGTTATGGGGGATACTTCCCCAAACCATAATAGTAATTCCTAACATAGAAACCCTACATTCTACCATATAGCTACTTAGGACCCTTTGGGGTCTTACATAACGGTCCAGAGGACGTCTTAGTCTTCAGGGTCCCGAAAATCAAATACATGCTCGTTCTACGTTCCTTTATCTGTATATATACACAGGTACGTACATACATACATACATACATACATACATACATACATATACATATACATACCTATACACAAAGACACATGGAGTCTATTTTGTGTCATTGCTTCATCATCATTCGTGTTTATGCGAAAGGATGGAAGCCCTTCCTTTGTCCAAAGGTTTCGGAACCTCTACAGACGGTAATCGTCTACTGAAAGCACGGCTTTTCAGGTACAAGTGTGAACTGTAGAATGGTGAGTACTATCTTCCAACCCTCAACCCTAAAGCCCTAAAGCCTAAACCCTAAACCCTCAACCCTAAATCCCTAAAGCCCTACCCAGAGCCATGGTTCAATGCTACCGTTCGGTGCGGCTTAGGCCCTGCAAGACGCGGCTGGGAGTGCTCGCAAGGTGAAGCGGGTAAGCTGTGTTGTGCAAGAGGCTCAGGGCTGTAATGTAGGGGCCTTAACAATCAGAATGATAGGATTTGGTTTAGGTCTTTCAGGGTTGAGGGTTCTATAGCTCTGAGTATTCGGATACTGACTTGGGCTTTGGAGTAACTTGGCAATTGTCAAAAGGCGAAACGAGCTACCTTCCGACCAGTGCCAGGTTAGGGTCAGGTTTCGGTTGAATTGCAGGAAAGCCAGACTCGGAATAAAGGGCTTGCTACAAGCAGCTTGTAATGAGTAGTCTAGATTTAGTCAGTGAGAAGCACAAGATAGCCAGAAGGTGATAAAAATGATTCATGTAGGATGAGTATAGGATTAACCAAGGCCCCCTCCCCGTAGACCCCCTCCAAAGCCTCCATGAAAGCTGTTGCCATCATGCAATAATGATTAGAACAAGCTTTTGGAGTATGTTACCCTACAATGCTTAGTATGGACTATAAGGGAATAGCCTTGAATACTGCTTATTCGTACCTAAGTTACGCATTTGCAAATGTTACTGAGACTCGCTTAGGACATGTTAGAGATGAAGCGCTTGGGCAATGAGAGATGTCACAATCAAGTGTCATTGGCCCGGAAACAGTAACATGCACTACACTTGCATGCACGCTTTTCTCGCAAAGGAGAGCAAAACGATCTAACTCCGGCTTCTAGCCGAATTTGCGCGCACTTGAAACAAGCACTGTCCCGGTGAGTCTCCTACTGGGCGGGAGGCAGAGGGTTTCTTTGTCTAGCTTTAGGGGGCTGTTGCGCTCTGCTGGGTGGCACATCCGTCTTATCTGCAAGTCGCCATTAGGTAGGGCCGTTAATCGTCAACTAGAACAGGGTTCTGGGGTCCATTATACGATAACTATGAAATGGGAACTCAGGGAAAAACATTATCCAAAGTACCTATGTAATCAGTTAGTACCATAGTAGAGATTGCAATTATGGTTTGAGTAAGTAGCCCACATTGAGGTACTTAGGACCCTCTGGGTTACTAATTCTTCAAGGCCCTGTATTGCTCATTCCGTGCACATCCGAAGCCGTGGTTCGCACATGCTGCCTGGTAAGAAAGCCAGAGTAGCCGGATTCGGATATAGAAATGGAGCCCCCAATAACTAGCAAACAACGGAAACTTCAGAAACCCCCGTAGCCTTGCAAAGGAGCCTCGCGGCATCAATGTTTGATTTCCGGAAGCGGCGAAGGTAAGCTGCTGTCTTGGCCGCAACGAGGTTTGCAGATGTGGGGATCTAGTTCGGGTTTAGGGTTGAGGGTTCAGGGGCCTCGTGGGCTTGACTGTAAAGGCCTAAAACTGCTGTGGCTGCAGCCACCGTTGCTGGTCGTGCTGGTGTGCTGCTACAAACTACGGCCGCGGCGATCAACCGAGGAAGACTGCAGCAAATGAGATGAAACACTAAGCGACACGGCATACGCACGAAAGCACACAACACAGCAGTAATCAGAGTATCAGCGGCAAACGAGAATAACATAGGGGTCGCAACAACTACCAATAGTGTGCCCCCCCTATAGTCCATATATGATATAGCATGAAACACTAATGACAAATACCAGATGAGGGCCTTAATGCGCAAAAGAAAGCTGCAGGGGTATGTTCTACTAGAACTACATGAGCAGCAGCAGCAGCAAGAGATAGCATCATGCTGTCAGGCAGCTTCCAGCAGCCCACCTTCCGGTCTGAATAATCGGTTCAGCCCCTCTTGTGCCCGAGCCTTGGTAGCCCAGTTCCACACCAATGGGGCGCGAGCTGCTTGAGATTGGGACCCAAACCTCCCAACACAAGATTCCACATCCGCCAACCTGTATCCTAACTTTGAACCAGCACCTAGACTAAACCCCAGTACTTTAAAAACCCGAAAAGGGGGCGGAAGTGGCAGGGTCGAGGGTTCTCCAGGTTTTGGTGTCTTTCGGGAGTTTAGGGGTTTCTGTTTTCAGGACTTTGGGTGCAGGGTTTGGGTTGCCTTCCGCCTGTTGAAGCATCTGGCTGGCTCCATTGCTTTACAAAGAGCTTTCGCCCTCAACCCTAAACCCCTAACCCCAAAGCCCAAAACCGCTGAAGCCCTAAAACCCTGAACAAAGCGCTTCTTGCCTTTCTGGGCCGGACGGCAGCTCGCTTGAGATATTTGGAGCTGCTCTGCATCAGGGTCCCTCTTGTCGGGTCTTGATGGGTAGTTCTCTTTTTTTCGGACTTACGGTTTAGGGTTTGGTGCTTTGGCTTTAGGGTAGAGAACTATACCCTTATCGAGAACCAGGATTCTCGTTGTATGGTCAAGTGGGGGTAGGCGGTCCGAAATAATGGGAATGTATGTATGTATGTATGTATGTATGTATGTATGTATATATATATATAGGGTCTCATAGAGGGTAGATGGAAAGTCTAGGAGCAAACTTCCAGAATAAGTGTATACCCTAAAGAGAAAAGCGTACTCCTAAACAGTAAACCGTAAACCCTAAAGAATAAGTGAACCCCTAAATCCCATACCCTCAAACCTTCAGGAACATGTAGAGTGACTCTGAAGGCCCTACCAGGGATAACCCACGAGGTTGTAGAGGGAATCCTAACTGTCAACTACGCCCGGCGTATTCCGTTCATGCGCGAGGCTTCTGCAGAGGCCTGGGCTTGCAGGGTTCCGAGAGAGCTTATAATAGGTGCTGGGCGGATATAGCTATAGAAGGTTTGGGGTTTATTCGTGTTTACGGTCTGAGGCCCTGTTGGGGTTTAGGTTTTAGACTAGGCTTGTAGGGCCATTGTAGGATGTATTTAAGAGTTCGGGTCTGCGCATTTGCGGTCTGCCGGGGCCTGGTTGACTCCTCACCCCACAACGGATTTTAACCGAGATCCGGAAATAGACGGGGTTTCGGGTTTTCGGTTTAAGTAGGATTCAGGGTTTGCGGGTTTGAGGTTTAGGGTTTGACGGTTTAGGGTCTAGGGTGTATACACACAGTTGCACTCACCCCGCCTCCTTAGAATAAAACGAAGGCAGCCGGTGGAGACCTGCTTTCATGGTATTTTGAGGGCACCCTGAATTGTCGTAATTGTGTTGGCGTTGTCTTGTTCGTGGTCAGAGCCCTCAAGAGAATAGGGAATAGGGACCAATTTAATTTTAAGGAAGTACAGCTTCGAAGCTCGGTTCAGGACATCCTGATCTGAACGGCCGCAAATTTTCCGGGGAGAAACAGGGTGCAACACGCGAGACCTTGAATCGAACTCCCTAGCCAAAGCGGCTGAAACGATCTACTGGGCGCCTCTACTTGGATAGTTCTCAGAATTAAGGTCCTTTTAGATCACCAAAAATAGTACCGCACCCTTTCAAAAGGGACCCAGTATCCTAGAGGAACTGATGGTCCTCCCCAAGGGATTATCGTACCGCGCAAAAGGCTCAAGGTTCGGGTGTAAGGCTTATAAAGTCTATACTACCTATAGTCTCCATTGTAGTTCCTTTTTGGGGTTACCTTTTAGGATCCTTAGTATAAAATTGGTTTTAAGCAAAAATTAAAGAAAAGAACTAATACAATGGAGACTATATAGGTAGCAAGCATATAACAGACCACCCTAAACGGAAGATGCCGCTGCCTTTCGAGGAAGCCCAGCGTAGAGCGGGCTGGAAGATCCTGAAGCAGACTCTGCGGGTGCAGGGTTTAGGGCCTTTGGGGATGTAGATGGGTTTAGGATTCAAGGCGTTATAGGGTTTGGGCAACCTGACAACCCTAACCCTAAATCCCGATCAGAGGGGGGATCCTCCTCAGCTGCAAGTTCCAGAAATCGGCTGCGATATGGCTTCCGCTGTTTTGTTCTTTCTTGCGGGTTATTTCTTTGGGGTTGAGGGTTGGGTGTCCCCGACGGCTTTAGATATGTCGTCGGCCCACTTGTGATCTGAGAGGAGGCAGCAATGATCTCCAGTTCCCGTGACAGCGCTTCTCCGGGTGGCTTGAGGCATGCGCGAAAGCCGAAGAGGGCGTCCGGGTCACTCCGTATATAAACATACGACCGGCTCTTCTCTTGGAGTGCCTTGACTGTTTCTTTCTCGAGTCGTTGCCTGTACTCAGGGTTCGGACAAGAGGGTTGGAAGTCCTCAACGCCCAAGAGCGACTTGATCCGATGACAAATGCATCCACGAAAGACGTAAGGTGCGGTACCACCCAAACAAGGTTGAAGGTCACCTCCCTAACCCCTAACCCAAAGGGTCCTAAGTAGCTATATGGTAGAATGTAGGGTTTCTATATTAGGAATTACTATTATGGTTTGGGGAAGTATCCCCCATAACAGTACCTAGGACCCTTTGGGTAAGCATTCAATCTCAAAGCCCTACACCGCAAATTGTCCGGCTCCCGACAGTCGAGGCCTCAAGCCGCCGAGGTCTGCCCCTAGTCAAGCGCCTGTGCTTCTTCCAGAGACACGGTGTAAAAGTTTGGAGATTCTGTTTCGGATTGGGGTTGCGGGTTTAGTCCTTCTTGTTTTTGGCGGGTCGCTTCTACCCTGCAGGTAACATTTTAAACATTTCTGTCGACTTGCAACCGCACAGGATTGGTGCTACGATGGCAAGCAAGCACCGATTCGCAACAGGTTGTTGCCATTAGCCATCCATCTACAAGACGTTGGCATGAAGAGATGATGCCCCAACTCTTCCGTAGCCTATCTCCACCTGATGCCGGAGGAAATATCTTGGTAGAGCGTGTGTGAAGCTCAGGTGACGTTCTCGTGGCGATGGGAAACGTCGTCCGCTTACCTGATCCTCCAAAACCCGAAACCCTAAACCGTAAGAGTCTTTAAGAAATCTTACACATCCCCTTGAAGGTACCCCTTTAGATACCTTCTACAGGTTCAAGATCCATGCTTAAGCTTTAGGTCTGAATATGGGCCTTGACGTTTGGAGTTTTAGGCCTTGCAGTGGCTTTGGGGGTTTAGGGGTTTAGGGTCATGGCCCTGAGGCTTGGGTTTAGGGTTTAGGGTTTAGGGTTTAGGGTTTTGGGGCATGATACTTGGAGGATCAGGGGACTTTGTAAGTAATTATGTGAAAACGTAACGATGAGTATAGTTACATTATATATAACCCTAGATACTACGTCCCATGACCCTTTTAAGTAGGGCTTGATGTTTAGGTCTACTAAGTATGGTTGCGGGTACAGTACATCGGGTTTAGGCTCCGGGTCTAAGATTAAGGTCGGAGACATGGAGCTTGCAATTTTGGAGTGTGAGAATTTACTTTGAGGTGTTGAGCTCCAAGCATCAGCGTTTGCCACCCGAAACGGTCCCCCAACAATCCCTAAGGGTCCATGTACTCAAATAGTATATACTTGGGCCCCAAAGTACCCAAATAGGGACTACTTTAAGGCCAAAGTATATCTATTTGGATACATGGACCCTTAGGGAATTAAACCAAAGCTCAATGCTTTTGGGACTTATTTGGGGGATCCTTATAATAAGGATCCTACTATTAAGGGTACTATATTAGGGTCGCCTATTTTCGGAACCCCCCCTTTTTTTTTGCTCGAACTACCCTATGATTCCGAAAGCGAAGAATCCCCTAAAACTGCTTTCACTTCTCATCTTAAACTACCCTACAAAGCCTATAGCCTAAACCCCGAAACCCTAAACCCTTACCGAGAGACATTTGGAGGGTCTGCATCAGTATACATACTAGCCGGTAGTTCAGCGGGCGACGAAGGGAGCTAATCCGAAACTAAACTGAGGGGCTCGGAGCTTTGGACTTACAGGGTTTAGGGCTCAGTGTTTAGAGTTTGGGGTTTATAGGATTTTTGTAGGGCTTAGGGTTTAGGAGTTGCGGCCTGATCTTTCGGGTAGGGTTGAGGGGTGGTGGTGCTGTCCCATCCGGCACGGTTGTGACCTCTGCAGCCAGGGACTGTGAGCAAGGAAGGAGACTGAAGTTAAACGTAGTGCTACAAGACACTGAAGCGGGCAAAAAGCGATGATGACGCTAGTCACCTTATTTAGACCTGATGATAACACTAGTTACCGTTTGCTTTTGGATGATAGCTATGGTTACCTGCCATCAACTTTATCTTGATGATTCATCACCTTATTCAAAAACCCTGGTTGCTAAGCTCCAAATTTCGCGTGGCCTCTGTGCCGCCGGTGCCTCCTCCTCGGCAGGCGAGATGGCGCATGACCAAATGGAAGCTGAAGTGGAACCATGAAAGCAACAATTACCGTTTTAAGGATGATGGGGATTCATGGAACCCTCAAAAGGTAAGTAATTTAACGATCAAGTAAGCCCAAAACCCCAAACCCAAGTTCTCCACTGCAGCGGCTTTTCTTGCAACTGTTTACCTTTGCACATACTGCAGGACTCTAGCCATAGAAATGGTTTCCCATATCCTCCAAAGAAATTAAATTGTATTGTTGGCTAGTTATCTTGTTCTTTGAATCATATCGAATCATCCCAGCCGAACAAATGGGACTTTCCGAAAATTAGGGTACCTTATTTTGTGGTCCTCATAATAAGGATCCTACTATTTAGGGTACTATATTAGGGTCCTCTATTTTCTGAAACCCCCAAACCGATAGCCAAAAGCCGAGCTAAATTGGAGAGGGTAGGGTCGGTAGGCCCTTAAACCTCTGTCTCCTCAGTGCATGACTCCATACAACTCGTGCCATGTATATATATATATATATACATACATGTTAAGGATATGTATATATATATATTATAATATATATATATATATATAGCTGACACAAGAGGTCTGATCTGGTGACGAAGACTGAATCTAGCCAATGTGGATTCTAGGTGCATGCGGAGGATGCGGAAACAGGAGGAAAGACCCTCACACCCAAAAAGCAAAAGCAAAAACCTCAAACTAAGCCTAAACCCTAAAAGCCCTAAAAGGCCCTATAATTACTATAAACCCTAAGCTCAAGCTAAACCGCAAATAAGCCTCTGACCGAACCCAAACACAGAACCCTCGAACTTCCCGAACCTTTCACCGATCCACTCGAACCCTGATGACTGAACACGCTCTGTAATACACCTTTATGATCCAAAGTATAGAAGAGTGTAGTATGGTATGATATAGCATAGTCGAGTCTACTGTTTCATAGTCTAGTATGGTATAATATGGCATATGTATTTCAACTTGAGATAATCTTACAATTAACAAGATAATGCATGTCCTAATCGCATACGAACCATTACGACACATTATCGCGTCGGCACCTGTTTCCCTCCAAAAAAATCGAAACCCTGAACCCTAAAACCCTAAACCCCTAAAGCCCTAAACCCTAAACCCCTAAACCCCCGAAAAAACCCAAAAGCCCCAACAAACTCCAAAAAACCCCTAAAACACCCCTAAAACCCCAAAATCCCAAAAATCCCAAAAAAAAATCCGCTCCTTCCCTCCGCTCGGGGCCCGGCCTGCGGCGAGGCGCGCGCGCGCCACGGCGGCACGCTCCGAGAAAAAGGCGGTCGCGGCGTTGGCCCTGGGGGGGGGGCGGTTTGGGAGGTTTACCCATAGGCCCCTAAGTAGTTCCTTTTTGGGATTACCTTAATTATGGTTTATGGGTGGAGGGTTTTGGGGTTTTAGGGTCTTTAGGGGTTCAGGGTTTTGGGTTTTAGGGGTTTAGGGGTTTAGGGCTTTGCTTTTAGGATCTTTTGGGGTTTTAGGGTTTAGGGTTTAGGGTCTTCAGGGTTTTTAGGGGTTTGGGGTTTGGGGTTTACCCATGGGCCCCTAAGTAGTTCCTTTTCGGGATTGCTTTATAGGTTTCCAAATATCAACCACCAAAAAGAACTACTTAGGGGCCTATGGGTAGAGGGTTTGGGGGTTTAGGGTTCAGGGTCTTTAGGGTTTAGGGTTTAATTTAAAGGGTTTAGGGTTTAGGGTCTTTAGGGTTTAGGGTTTACAGTTTAGGGGTTTCGGGTTTGGGTCGTAACATTGGGAGTTTAGGGCTTCAGGTGCGAAGGGCTTTTCGCGACACAGGAAACAATAATAGGATTTCGGGTCGAGGGTTTTGAAGCCTTTTTAAGTCTTGTCGGCTTTGATGCCACGAGATCTGGATTCGGGTTCCTTGGGGCTTTGAGCTTTGTTGTGTCAGCCGTTAGAGTTCTGGGATATCAGAACCCAAAGCCAATGCCCTGAAAACTATATTAAACGGTGGAGCGTGTCGAAGACTCGTTTGCTCCAATTTCGACGTCCCATTGGGTCTACCATTGAGTGTAATGGTCATTTCGCGGATGCTCAGCCCATGCTGTAACTGACACGATCACTTCCTCCGCACTCAAGATACGACTGGGATGTCGCTACGACCACAGCCACCACCACCGCCGCCACCACCGCCGCCACCACCACCACCACCACCACCAGCAGCAGCAGCAGCAGCACCAGCACCAGCACCGAATTACTGCAACAACACCGACAACTAGGACTGCCTGAGTATGCGACCTGTGGAAACAACAACCGCAACGACGACTCTTGCATCTTCTGCGACTCCTCCTAGCACTGCCGCCTCATACTTACTACTCGTACCGTTGCTCTTACCTAATGTAGGGGCCTTAATAATGAGAATAGGGTTTTGGGGTATATTATACTATAATCACAATAAGGAACCCCCAAAAGAGTCTAGGATATGAGTTAAGCCCCCAAATTTTACTGCGTATTGAAGCTCAGAAGCCTGAAAGTTGAGACCACGTGGAAGTCGCAGGGTGCGGTGCCCTATTGCCTTGTTGAAACGGAAGATTTCAGCTCGCCGAAAAAACGCAAAGCCATAACACTTAATGTAGGGGCCTAAATAGTTACCTATACTATTTTGGTGTTCCTTGTTGTAGTTGTGCAGTACAATATACTCCCCCCCCCTCAAACCCTATTCAAATTCTTAAGGCCGCATACACAAACAGTAACATAATTGTAGCATAATATACCCCCAAAAAAACTATTCTAATTCTTAAGGCCCCATACAAAAACAGCAACATAATTACAGCATAATATACCCACCCCCCAAAAAATAAGACCCATCCTAATCATTATTGTTATTGATATTATTACAGAAAGTACACAGCAGTCCCCTCTCCAGAAAGGACTGTATTATTATTATTATCATTATTATAATTACTATTATTATTATTGTTATTATTATTCTTACTACTGCTACTACTACTACTACTACTACTACTACTAAGTAGTAGTAGTAGTAGTAGTAGTAGTAGTACTACTACTACTACTACTACTATAACTATTACTCTAATTTTTATTCCTATGACTATTCCAATTACTATTACTATTACTATTACTATCATTGTTATTATGATTAAAAAGGCCCCATGCAATACACTAACTCTAAGTCTGGGCCGTCTCGGATTTGAAAAATTGGGTTCGGGGCCTGGTCTTCACGAAGTCGGCTCCAGAGGAAACCTGAGACGGCCGCACACTGCCGGAACAGCTGCAGGGTTAGGGTTTAGGGGTGTAGGGGTTTAGGGCTGTTGGGTTTAGGGTTTAGGGTTTAGGAGTTTAGGGGTTTAGGGTTTAGGGGTTTAGGGTTTAAGTTTTAGGGGTTAAGGGTTTAGTGTTTAGGGTCTAGGGTTTAGGGGGGACAAGGGGGAGGGGGGTAGGGGACTCTACTTCCTTAACTAGGCCTAGGCCTTAATCAGTCCTTATTACAGGTATTAAGGTCCACCCACCCCCCTTCGCCCCCTACCCCCCTAAGGGTCCTTATGTAAACATGTACAGACAAGTTCATGAACAACATGCAGCCCACGACTCAGTGAAGGAACAAACCAGATTGGTAGCACTGGCCAGGGTCATCTGCCTGACAGCATCAGACCAAGACCACACCATCATCAGCAAGTTGTTGGCTGTACCCCAGAACATCATGAAGCCATTTTGGGGTTTAGGGTTTAGGGTTTAGGGCAATTACGACCACCAACGTCATTGCTACCACGACTAGCACGACAACGTCATCAAACACATCCTGCTCACAACCCATCTTCTTCTCAAGCAGCAACAAAACCCTGTCATACAAACAAATGACCATCACACTGTTCATGCCCAACGGTACCGGCAAATCCGAAAAAAAAACATACCAAACGGTTTTGCTAGTTTGGCAGTCAAAAGATATTTTGTTCTAAAGACTCCAGTGATGCACAGTCTGGGATTTTCAAGCAACGCACGCTGCGCCTGCCTTCTTTCCTGGGGCACCGCTCGCAAAGTGGCACGAATGGCAGAAAGCGATTATGCACCGGCCCTGTTCTAATGATAAAGGCCTTTACACTACCCATAGTCCCAAACCCTCAACTCTAACACCCAAACCCCCACACTCTACATCCCTAAACCCTAAACCCTAAAATCAAACCCTCAACTACACCCCTTAAGACTAGAGCAGAAAGCCTTGGCCAAAGTCTGCTCCGCTCGGCTTCGTAGCTGATTGCGTCGGGCATAGACGCCGTAGCCTCAAAGAGTCGGAGTAGGGCTGAGTTCATAGGCTTTAGGAGTTTAAGGCTTATAAGGGCTTAGGGCTCATAGGGTGTAGGGTTTAGAGTGCAAATCTGAGTTCATAGGTTTTAGGGGCTTAAGGCTTATAGGGTTGAGGGTTTAGGGTTTATAGGATACAGGGTTTAGGGTTTATAGGGTTTATAGGGCTTATAATGTTTGTAGGGTCTGCTTAGGGGTGTCTGGGTTGACGTTGAAGGCTTCAGGGGTGTTGGGGGGTTTTAGGGTTTAGGGGTCTTAGGGTCTTTGGGGTTTGTAGGGTTTAGGGTTTAGGGTTTAAGGTTTAGGGGTCTTATACTTCGGGATTTAGGGCTTTGATTCTAGCCCTGAGGCTCAAAATCGCTCAAAAGCCTCAGTGTGGTCCTTGGGTTCAGCAGCCTTAAAATGTGAATCTTCATAAGAGCCTTAGCCCTAAACCCGAAACCCTAAACCCTAAACCTTAAACCCTAAACCTCAGACCCTAAACCCTAAACCTTAGACCCTAAACCCTGAACCCTAAACCTTAAACCTTAAAACCTAAACCCTTAGAGGGTTTAGGAGTCGAAGTTGGTTTGCGTTCATTTTCGGGGTTGGGGGTCTTTTGCTTTTCCCTCCAAGAGCTCGGGCAGCAGCCTGTGACGAGCCACGACTTTACAAGGGCTTAGGGTTCAAGGGCCGATTCGGGTTTAGGGTTTAGGGGGGTTTAGGGGGGTTTACAGGTGTTTACGGGGGTTTAGGGGGGTTTAGGGGGGTTTAGGGGGTTGGCTCCTCGGCTTGGGCCAGGATGGGGGGTTCCAGAAATAGGGGACTCAATATAGTACCCTAAATAGTAGGATCCCTATGATAAGGTAAAGGACCCCAACGTAAGGCACCCCAGTTTTCGGAAACTCCCAGATGGCGGTTGAGGCCCTGGAATGTGTGGACCCGAAGATGCATGTGGCTTGGCGAAGGCCACCCGGGCTTCTCTTGAGGAGCTTTCGGTTTTTGAAAAGTTGAGGGGTTAGGGTTTAGGGTTTAGGGTTTAGGGGTGAGGAGTATGAGGCTGTTGGGCTCTAGGCCTTTAGGGCTTGAGGCGTCGATATCGTTCGGGGTCTATTTTGTGGCAAGCTCCGGCAGGCAGAACTCCTGAACCTTGAAGCGCGTGACCTCCATAGTAGCCAGAAGCCCTCGACTTAGACCTTTCCCGCAACACCACATAGCCTTGCCCTTAAGCCATAGAGAGTGGTACAAGGCTCAAGCTTCAACGAAGCCTAAAACCTAAACCCTTATCGGCCCAAGACCTGCAGAGTACTGTTGGGTCAGGCTTTTCTGGGGATGGGATATCGGGGGATAGTGACCCAGGGTTTCGGGTTTAAAGTTTAGGGCTAAGAATTTCTCTGGGTCCTGTCGTAAGCCGCGAGGGTCCTGGAGAATTACTCGTTTCGGTGATTAAGACTCGTCATTGCAACCATACTATCATGGACCCCTGAAGCCCATTATTGTCAGTGTTAGGATTCAGTACGATATCCCACAGCAACCCTCAAAATGGCCCTTGAAGGAAGCCTTATAGCGCCCTGTGCAGGAGCTCTACTACGACTCCAGACGCCATACGTCGAATCCCGGACTCCCTCCGGACAGGTTAGGGGCTTGGGGTTGTCAGGCGGAATGCTTAAGACTTTTTGAAGTTACAAGGGTTTAGGGTTTAGGTCTTTTTTGTTTAGGTGCTCGGGTTTCCGGTTCAGGGTTTAGGATCTATAAGAATAAGTTATGAGGTTGTCTCCACCCGACAAGCTTGGATGCCGAAAGCCTGCGGCTCCGCCAGTGATGGCCCCAGTGGTGCTGCCGACAGCCGCCCCGCAGAAGAAGCCTGACAAGCTGTCAACTCAGTTACTCCAGGACGAAGTGCCGGTTTCCGAAGCCCAGTCCATGGAAGTAGATTTGATTTCAATGGATATCCTAGTCCTAAACCCAAAACCATGTAACTGTCCTTCGAAATCGCCATTCAGACTGGCTTTTTTCGCCTGGCTTTCGACTGACTTTTCATGACGAGAACGAATGCTGTAAAGAGCAGCAGTACGTGTCCTTCCAAGTGAAAGAAGCCTTCTTTCTAGAAGTCGCTTTCTGAATGACTTACGCGAAAAACTTGCCATGTTTGTGCGTTTTCCGCATTCCTGCATCGACACCTTCCACTATAAATGCCCGAACAAAATGAGCAACAGCCCAATGGGAAGCAATGATGGGGAAGCGCAAGACGCGATCCTGGCGAGTGCTACATTACAGCACGGCGAGACAGCATTGAAGCCTCGGCCTTGTGCTTTCTCACAAAACGCGAAGTGCGTTCAATTCAGCTACTGTTACCGCTCCGGCTGCGAACTGTACTACGAACACACGCTCTCCCAAACGATGATGATCCTGCCACTGCTACTGCTACAGCTACTCCCACTCCCACTCCTTCTGCTACTGCTACTCCCCTACAGCCACTCCTACTCCTCTTGCTCATGCTAGTACTTGTGCTAACATATACGACTAGTACTCGACTGGTACCACCACCACCACTACTACTGCTGCTGCTGCTACTGCTGCCTCCTCCTCCTCCTCCTCCTCCTACTACTACTACTACTACTACCACCACCACCGCCACCACCACCACCACTACTACCACCATACGACGAATTCCAAGCATGTCCGAGATCTAGGTCTTCGAATCGAAGGCCTGGACTCAGGCCGTGAGCCCCCAAGCCCTGAAAGCTGCTGCTGAAGCTCACTTAGGGGCTTAGGGTTTAGGGGCTCCAGGGGTGAGGGGTTCGGGGCTTGGGGTTTAGGGCTTGGGGTTTAGGGGCTTAGGGTTTAGTGGTTTAGGGTTTAGGGGTTTAGGGTTCACTTTCTCGCCTGCTCCACCCCCGACGGCGGCGCAAAAGGGGATCGAGAGACCGAAGGTGAAGACAGCCGGAACGATGCCTCAGCCAAGAAATTCTCAGGCACAAACAACAGTTACCTTGCGGTGAGAATAGGGGCGACAGGCTGGCTTAGGGTTACTTTGCCATGGGCTGTTGTCAGTTTTGGCTTGAACTCTTTGTGTGGCATTGCAGAAGGGCCTCATAGGATCTATCCCTCACCCCTCTATTCGCTGTTCTCCGAGAGTGATGGCCTGCGTTCATGTACTACTCATCTCTAATACTCTCATGTGTCCTCCTCGATTCGTGGAGGGTTGGTCATAACTTCATGCTAGCCCTAACCTCCCAGGTACCTACTATATAGGGCCCTAGGGGCCCTAGGGCCCCATATAGTAGGTACCTGGGAGGTTAGGGTTCATGCTAGGTTCCAAAGTTTGTTCAAGCTACAGCCACTCCCGGAAGTTGAGGGTTTACCTGGACCCTTAAGAACCTCCCTTCTTTAGGGCTCCTTATGATGATTTCCTTATACAAGTCCTGAAAAAAAGTAGGTTTTTTGGGGTTTCTAGGTAGGGTTTTGGGTTTGGGGTACAGCCGCTCCTGGATTAATGAACTCTGCAGTCAGTCGGCTCTAGGGGTGTATGTTAAAAGCCTGCCATGTCTTTATTAGATACGGTATAGCAGCGGTTAGGAAAATGTTGCTAAGTGGGCCCTGCCTGGAAACACCTTCAAAATCCAATGTGAAGACAGTAAGTTAAGGTCCCGGAATGATAGCTGCGTACAACCAGATGTGGTGAAAAAGATGTACACCACCCTGTAGTGCCTCATTTGCGGGCTCCCTTGTACTCCATTGCCTCCGTCAACCCTACAGCCCTAAAGCCGTCAACCCTAAAGCCCTAAACCCTCATAGGTTCTTTTGGCTTCGAGAATCTCGAGCCGAAGCTTCGCAGAGTAATTGCAGTAGTAAGAGTAATAATGGTCATCAAAGCGATTATGGTAATCATAGCAATAATCGTGCAACCATGAACCGTGATACTCGTGTTCGAAAATAATACGAATCACAGTAAAATACTGGTAATGATCATGAGTCTCCGATCTGGGATGCTTGCCAACTGCCGCTCCAACGACACCTCCAGCTGTCATGCCTGTAGTTGCGCATCCTGCGTCCGGGTATAGCGGCTATAGGGGTTCAAGATGTAAGGGTCTACAAGTGTTAAACCAGATGCAGTTTTTCGAGATCTTTTGGTGTTTGCGGCCGGTTGGTCCATTGGTGGCAGGACTTCGGTTGTAGGTCTAAGGAAGGCTCCGCGCCCAGACCCTGCACCCTCGCATGTTCCAAAGCTCTAAAGCTCCAGACGGTTGATTAAAGCAAAGCCCTGAAATCTTGCGACATGGACCCTAAGTGCTAACGACAGCAAATTCCAATCCCTCAACGATCCTGAACGAGATGTGCCTCAGCAAATATGGGCGCCGGTAAGGGTTCCTGTGAGGGTATAAAGTGTTGGGGTCTGGGGTTGAGGGTTCGAAGGTTCCTAATAGGGAAGGCATCATCGATTATAGGACATTGCAAACAGGGACCCTTACTACAAGCCACCCCCCCCCCCAAAGACAGGATAACTAAACCCTAACCTCTGAACAACAACAGACAAACTAACTGGGACCCCCTGCGCCCTTACTAAACCCTAACCCTAAACCC
>CAJNJA010007603.1:3963-16013 GCA_905231915.1 Symbiodinium necroappetens
CCCCCCCCCCCCCCCCGCAAGACCCTTTCCTGTTCAGTAAACCCTTATACCTCCAAACCCTCAGTATTACAGCAACACCTTTACAGAGCCCTTTAGAGGAGCATTTTCTCTGACCATCTCGTCAATGGCAAGATCACATGGCTGGATCACAGCAGCTTTTTTTCTGATACATCAAAAACCTTGACTTTGCGGACAAAACGAGATAAGGGTTGAGGATCCAAGCACCAAGCCAGCCGGCAACAATGACAACAAAGGTAGGCAGCGACAAATGCTGCATGCTTGTTGCTGGTGAGCAGCAGCAAGTAGCACCTGTTGTTAGATACAGTCGGGTTTCGGTCTATTGTCTTTTTGAAAAAGTACGGGATCCAACCCACAAAGCAGGTTGTCGAAAAGCAATAGGTGCTACAATTCAGACTGTCTCCGCTGGGGGTCATCACCCTAAACTCTAAACTCTATACTAAACCCTAGCCCAACTTCCTAAACCTTAGACCAGCAGATTCTGTGCAGAAGCTGCATCTTCAAAGCACCCTCGTCTCCCGATAACGCCCAGGGTTTAGGGTTAAGGGCTTCAGGGTTTGAGGATGTTTAAGGGTTTAAGGGTGTAGGGTTCAGGGTTAAGGTAGATCCGAACTACCCTACCAGTCGGCCGAAAGAGGGTGATGTGGGTTCTAACTCTGGGCTTTCCGGTTTAAATCAGGTACTGACGAATTTACCTGAAAGGGAATAGACGCTGACACAACCCTCTAGAAAGCCTAAGAGAACCCTCATGAATCCCGACAGAGAGCCCCCAAGGAGCCTCCTTATTGGATTTGTTTAGGGTTTAGGGTTAGGGTTTAGGGAAGAGCCTTGTAATCAAACCCTAAACAAAAATCCCTACGCCCTAAACCCAAAGCTACATTGAAAGGACCACAATCACAGTGAGGAGGCTAAGGCGGACGTTCAGATCGTGTGGGCCTCAGTGGTTCGGCATCCACAAAGGTTTCAGGCGACGGGCTTCATAAGCATTGGGTTTAGGGTTTAGGGTTTTTGCGCGTGAACATGAGGGCCTTTGTGTAGAGGGTTTGAGATAGAATCTAGAGAACGTAATAAGTACGTTCAACTGCTAGTGATTTGTAGTTCCGAATATGAATACAGCATAAAACACCACCAAGACTTTGTGAGCACTAGACTATCTCGGCCCCCCTACATATAGAAAAAATATGTAGCTTCCTGTGAGCGGGCACAATCTCCGCATTCAGGAACTCGAGGTTTGACTCAACGCCCTAACCGTTTCACCCTAAACCCTACTAAACCGTAGACCCCCTAAACCCCGAAGCCTTCACCCCAAAGCCCCTAGACACCTAAACCTTCGGGATTCCCGCTGCGTGGGGTTGAGGCTGTTTGGTTTTGCTTGCGGGCTTCGGGGCTCAGGACATTAGTGCTCTAGAGGTAGAAGCCCAAAGGTTGGAAACCCAATAGCCTCAATCCACTAAGAGTCATGTACAGGGAATCCCAGCACTATTTTTCCTGGAGTTGTCCTTAATCCGGCTTCCAACTTTTCGGGGTTTACTCTAGGGCTTCGCGATTCAGGTTCGAGGGTTCAGGGTTTAGGTTTAGGTTTCAAGCTGACCCGAAACCCTAAACCCTAAACCTAAACCTTTTTGAGGCTTCCGGGTTTCCTTGTTGTAGTGCTGTGACATCGGGGTAAGAGGCTCTTGAGCTTTAGGGCTAAGACCGATGAGTAAGCTCTTCAAGGGCCTCAGGGTCTTGATATTGAGATCTTTATGCATAATAGCCCCTAGGGTTTTAGGGTTTAGAGTTTAGGGGTTTAGGGTTTAGGGTGCGGGTCTTGTTATTCGCAGCAGAAGTTTACTTTGCGGGGTCTTGGGGTTGCGGTTGCAACCTTCATCCGGGTGTCTTTGGGATGCCACCGGGTTGTAATGCAGAGCCTCGACAATGAATAACGATGGACTCTTATAGTCCATACATAACTATACTAAACCCCATGCCTTGTTGATATTATGGCTGCGTCCATGGTTCAGCCGTTCATGACTGTAGCAGCAGCCCGATTTTCATTTAAGAACCTCAAGCTTAAACAGCTACTCAATCTAATAATCTAATACAACACTGGGGCTGGACCTTCGCCAATTTCTGAAAGTCGAGGACGACACGACATGGTCAGAGCTCCGGCACATTGAGGAGGGCCCGCCCTTTCGCCTCATCCTGTGGCATTGTCTGCCTTTAAGGCGATTTATCTCGATCTCCTCCGCACAGGGGTCCCGCTGGCATGGAAGTATCCCTGCTAGAGCCCCTTAAGAGAACTCTTTTCAGGAACCCTTGAAAGCATTGCAACCTAAAGCTCATTGATCATCCATCCTGTTCAGGGGACGTGTTCAATCGGTTCTTAATTAAGTATGTTTTTTTTCTGGGAATGCTTTAGATGGAGAGAAGCACTAACCCCCTAAGCCTCACAGATCCCTTATCCTTTCACAGCGAATTTTAAGGACCCCTCTTAAAGGACTCCTGTTAAGCAGAACACTAAACTAAAGCCCAAACCAATACCTAAACAGAATGAATATTAAAGCCTAAACCGATCCTTAACTTGAACGGAACACTAAACCCTTGACCACTCCTCAAAAAGGAACACTAAAGAAATCCGATCCTTTTTCACTCTAAAACCCCTAACCCCAAACCTAAATACCGACTGTGAAGGAAAAGCCCGAAATCACTGCGGTTTTCAGGTCTCAGCTCAACACTCTAAGCCTCATATTGCAGGGGCCTTGGTTTAGTTAGAACAGGGTTTTGGGCCCCATTCTGCTATGTTTGTAAGAAGGAACCCCCCAAAACCCCTAGATTACCCTCAACAGTTCCGTAGGTTAGTATTCAGAAGAGTTATAACCCCTGACCCCTAAACCCTAAACCCTAAAGTTCCCTAAACCCTAAACCCTAAACCCTAAACCCCTAAACCCTAAACTTCCTGAAACCCTAAACTTCCTGAAACCCTAAATCCTAAACCCTAAACCCTAAACCCAGAGCCACTGCCGGCCTGCTTAGGTCGAAGCTCCAGAGGCGGATCTGGGCGAGGCACCCACGCAAGGCCTGGGGCTTGGGGCACCAAAGGAACACTAACACGGCTTACTGGTTCGGGTTTAGGGTTCAGGGGTTCAGGGTCTAGGGTTTAGGGGTTTAGGGGTTTAGGGGTTTTATGGGTTGGGGTTTAGGGTTTAGGGGTTTGGTTTTTGGGTTTAGGGTTTAGGGGTTCGGGTTTGGGGTTTTGGGGTTTGGGTTTGCAGGAGTTCGGGTTTTAGGGCTGAGGGTTTAGGGTTTAGGGGTTCAGAAGTTTTGGGGATTGAGGTGTTTAGGGTTTCCAGGACCCTTTAATGCAGCCCATATGGTCTTTTGGTCATGGGTCTTGAAGGTATATTAGGTTGTCCTGTACAAGTAGGGGTCCTATACCCGTATACTATGAATATCTGTGAATCCTTGCATGGCGTTTGAGCCTTCAAAAGTAGAAGCCTTATACTCTTAAGGGTTTAGGGTTTGGTATATGAACTTTGAACCCGGGCAAATAGGGGTTACCGCCTTAGAGTTTAGGGTTTAGTTTAGTGCTTTAGGGTTTGGGTTTCGGATTTTGAGCTTTAGGGTTTTATGGTTTGCGTGGGTCTTTAGGGTTTACGGTTCAGGGTTTGTTTGAGTTCGGTTTCTAGGGTCTTGGAATGCAGCAAAGCTCCTGCTGATCGGAGGCCTCAAGGGCTAGGAATTAGGGTTCAGGGTTATGGGTTTAGGGTTTAGGATTCTGGGTTTAGGGCCTACGGAGTGCGACTGACTATAAAAAAACATGTGGTTAGAGACCTAAAGGCGTATAATATGTACTTTGACTTTGGCTCTAAGGTACCTAAGTAGGAAGTATTTGAAGGCCAACGCAAATACTATGTGAGCACGTGGAGACTTAGGAAAACCACCCTAATCTCCTAAACCCTATAAGCCTTCAGGCCTAAACCCTGAACCTAAAAACCCTAAACCCTAAAACCCTAAACCGTAAAGCCTAAAGACCTAAAGCCATAAATCCGATCCCAGAAGCCCTAAACCCTAAATCCTAAAGCCCTAAAACCCTAAAGCCCTAAACCCTAAACTTTCATTTCTGCAAGCTTCAGCGGGACCTCGGAGATTCAATCTTACAGGTTTCGGGTTTAGGGTTTAAGGTTTAGGGTTTAAGTTTTTAAGAATTCGGGTTCAAGGTTTAGGCAGGGTCTAGGGGTTATGAAGTTCAGGGCTTATCGCTTTAGGGCTTGAGGCATCGAGGTTCGAGCTTTATGAATATGGTCCTTTATCACGAGTGCTTTGAGGATGGGGACCAGCAAAAGCACCTCCTCATAAGTTATCCTGCCGTTCCAAACGGGTGTGGCTGGTGCTTGAATTCTACAACGCAATGCAAAGCCCCACGCCCGAAAGCGACCCTCAAACACAGAGCTTTGGAGAATAGAGGCCGTCTCCCTAAGACCTACAACGAAGAAGGCAACCGTCTTCAGGTTTGGTAGAGGTCCCAGCCACCTGCCCTCCGTTGGCACGCGAAGTGCCGGCGCCTCGTGAAAGGGACTGCAGTTCGCAGAATGCCATAATGATACAAAGGGCCTGCACAACTAGTACAGGGTTTTTGGGGTATAGTATACAATACCAGTATATTAGGATCTATATGGCGGGTTGCCTTGTCTTGATGCATATTCACACACACACACACACCTGTACATACCAGACAGTAAATGCTTGGTTAGAACCTTCCCCTTTTTCAAGGCCGTTACAGTGATGGGATGCTATAGTAGTGTTTTCGTTTAAGAGAGGGTGTCCAGTAATCAGGGATCCGTAATTACTTGGATGCTGCCTTTACCTAATGAGTATAGGGGTTAGAAGTATACCCTTAGCATAGAGTCGCTTCAAGCAACTTCTTTTATGCTGTTATGAACAAGCCCTATTCTAATTCTTGTCGCCCCTATACAACAATGTTATAGTAACGCTTCTGGAACCCCTCAAAGGAGCCTTCGGAAGGAGCCAAGTGTACTTGGCAAAGCCCAAATAGTGATCCCGAAGGGTCCCAAAGTACCTGTGTAGTAGAATGTATGGTTTCCATGTGAGGAATTACTATTCTGATTTAGGCAAGGGGAAGTATCCACCAAAAAACAGTACGTTAGGACCCTGTGGGGTGTGGATTTAGAGACTTCAGGAGGATGCTAATGCAACCTCTACTCTGCCCGGTATAATGATCAGGGCTTCATACGCCTGCAAGGGTTGTCAGAAGCTTCCTAAACCCTAAACCCTACACCCTAAACCCTAAACCCTAAACCGAAACCCTAAACCCATGGACAGTGGAATCAGCTTCTTATTGTGCTCTCAGGAATCTCCGGAGTCGAAATGTGTCGTGTTTCTATACCGTTGTTGGATCCCTTGGCCCTTGGTGATACTGTTGATGATATAAATCCTTTGCATTACCTTAAGGACCCTAAACTATTGGAATTATGGTCTCTTGCTTAATATGGGTAAACCAGGATTTATATCATCAACCGCATCCCTTACGTCTTGGCCTAAGCTTGGTCTCGGACGTGCTGTCAAGATCAACCACCGTATTCCTTATTTCAAGGACCCCAAAAAGGTGGGATCCAGGATGATGAATCCCGTCTACAATGTAACCCAGAGGGTCCATAAACGCTACCAATACAAAAGACCATTCCTACTATGGTTTTGGGGACTTTGGGGACCCAATTCCATAATAGTAGTCTATATATGGACGCTCTTGGAAAGGATTCCTTTTGGGGGTTAGCCCGCCGTACCCACCTAGCTTCATCACAGCCTTGGAACCCTTTGCTTATTTCAGGGGCAAGGCAGGGCCCCTTGAGTTCTACAGCTCCACTACTCACGGTTCAGATGATGGCTGATAGGGCTTGGTGTCTTGTGTTAACAGTTGCCTTTTTAACAAGGAAGAGTGTTCTCAATCATTAGTTCTTTCAAGGACCTTTGCAACTCTGAAAGGCCGTTGGCGAGTGACCGTCCCAAGGTATATGGAAAACATATGACGTGGGTGTAGGCATCAGGGTTTACGAATGCCGGTGTCCAGGCGTATGCGGGAAGATTACATGACATGGCTTTAGGCTATGAGGTTTTGGGATGACGGTGCACAAAGAACAAGTACAGGCACCTTCTGTTAGCTGTCTTATCTAACCCTTCATCCCGCCTGCATCCTTTTCTTTGGGGTTTGTGTTTACAAGTCATATGCCCTAGTTCAACCAGGTTTTAAGCAAATGTCGAAACTCCAATGCTCGTCTTTTGGTACCATAAGGCCGAGGAAAATCCTATATAGGTACATGGAGCCATACAGAAAAAATGTAGGGCTGAAGGGCTCACAAGCTTTTGAGTTTTCGGGTTTTGTGAACATGAGCGCTTGAGAAAGTATCAGACTAGGAACCGGAACCTTACAAACCCCACAAAAGTATCCGGTACCCCTTGTTTTGTTGAAGGTTTGTTGGCAATCCGCATTTGGGGTTCAGGGTTTTGGGGGTTGAAGGGTTCCGGACGTTGTGCTTGCCGCACCCAGGTCGCCAACAACGGTGGTGACGAAGAGGACAACAGAAGTTCAATCATGCATCGGCTACATTCAAGGTCTACAGCCCACCTGTAAGCCCAATAACCTACCCTTTCTAAAGGGCTCCTTATCATGATGTCCTTAGACATTCCGTTTACAAGGTGGTGTGTCAGGGTGGCAAGAGAGTTTATAGGGTTGATTACACAAAGGGGTCTGATGTGTTAGTACTACTAATCCCCCCTGCAGTCACTAGTTAGTAGGTTTAGGAGTCGTAAAGATTGGTGTGCCAACATTTCCGATGCAACAACAGTCCAGCAATGAAGAGGCCTACAAATCCGATGATACTATTCTTTGGGATTCTTGATTGTTCATATTACTGTACCGTAGTGTTCCCCAGAAGCATTGCATGCTATCTCACAAGTTCCGTCTCCACACCAGTATGTAGCCTGATACGGGTATTCGGACAATCCTCAAAGCCTATTATTCATTAACAGGGGGAACTTTGACTTAAACCCTACGGCCTTACGCATCCCTTACGGAACCCCTAACCCTAAACCCTAAGCCCCTAAACCCTAAACCTTAAACCCTAACCCTAGACCCTAAACCCCTAACCCTAAACCCTAAACCGTGCAACCCTACGCCCTAAAGCCTGAAAGGAGCTCCTGCAGGCACCAAGCCTTAACTTCCTGGTTCTTAGTAGGGAATGGGGGCTGTACTAGCCCCAACAACCCTAAACCCTAAACCCTAAACCCATTCCCCCAATCCTTACTAAGAACCAGTCAGTTAATGTAGCCCCATGAGTCCCCTCGCAGAACATAGAAGAATTTCATGTATCGCCTGTAGGGTTTAGGAATTTCGGTTTCGGGTGTAGGGCTATGAATGAAGATCCGCAAAGCATAGTCTCAGTATTCATTCTTGATTTTACTCAATGCTCGAGAGCCCTCTGTTGGCCCCTGTTTAAAACAGCCTCACAACATCCGTAATGCCCTAAGGGCCCATGTAGGCAGATAGTATATCTTCTGGCCTTCAATGCAGTCCTTATATACGGGTAGTTCTCTAAATTGGGGTCCCCTTCATGGTCTTGTTTTACAAGGGTGCCGTCTATATTGGGGCCTAATAAGGGACCCTAATTTAGAGAACTACCCATATATAGGTACCTTAGCATAGGGCCCAAGTATATACGATTTGGGACATGGACCTTCAGGGACTAGCCTAAACCCTAAACCTTAAAACCCAAAACCCTAAACCCTAAAACCCTAAAACCCTAAAACCCTGAAGCCCTAAAACCCTAAACCCTAAACCCTACAACCACTAAAAAAATCCATAAACTCTAAACCCGAAGCCCTAAACCCTAAAACCCCTAAACCCCCAAAACCCTCAGCGCTCAACTTCCGACTCCAGAGCCTGACCTGACGAGGATAGAGCCAGACCTGAGGGAGGCGGGTTGGGGCTTAGGGGCTTTGGGCTTTAGGGTCAGTTTTTTAGGGTTCCTTAAAGGGATCTATAGGGTCCCCTCTTAGGGCTTTAGGGGTTTAGGGCTTTAGGGGTTTAGGGTTCAGGGGTTTAGGGTTAGGGTTTGGTCGTCTTGAGGGGTTTTACCCATATGGATCCAACCTTTGGACCCGACAAGAAGGCTCTCCATGGGTTACGAATTCGTGGGGCTTCAAAGGGGGCTTTGAGGGTCCAAATGATCCCATGGTCAGGTCTTGGGTTGGGATAGTAGTTGAGTACTTTTTTGGAGAGTATATGATCATTAGGTACTTGGGCCCTTTGATGTAGGTTATTTTTTGGAGAGTAGAGGATCATTTGGTACTTGGGCCTTTTGAGTTATGGCTGGGGTTTGGATGCAGCGGTCTCGTCGAAAACGGATCTTTTAGGGTTTTGCTGTTGGGGGGGGTGGCTGAGGTTCCATAGGTGTTTGGGCGGTACAGTTTTGGGCGTTTGGGTTCGGAGTGTTTGGTTTGGGGTTTTCGATACATAAAGTCCAGGTTTGTTACGACCTACCTCCGTAATCCTCTGACTTGTCAGTGGGATTTCCGAGTATAAGGTTTTATGAGGCTATCATGGTTTCAGCAGAAATTCGGAAGTCTCAGCGACAACCTTAGAGCCTTAGAGAGCATACCCCTTGAGCGCCAAATTCACAACAAACCTCTCACTCCCTCCTGCCCACCGTCCCCTAAACCCTAAAGCCTAAACAGCCTAAACCCGCGATCCTACAAAAATCAGAACCCTATAAACCCTCGATCCTATAAATCCTCAAGAAAAATCCTAAGTCCCAAAGAAACCGTAAACCCTAAACCAAGAGCTTTTCAGTTTCAGAGCCCTGAACCCGTATCCTCCCAAAAGCGTCTCTTCCACGAGCGCACCTGGGAAGCTGCTGGGTGACCTCCGCCCAGAACCTTGAGCCGGTTTAGGGTTTAGGGTTTGGGGTTTAGGGTTTAGGGTTTAGGGGTTTAGGGTTTAGGGTTTAGGGTTCTGTCAGGGTCCTAAGGACCCGAAAGGAAGGGGTTCTACAAGGGTCCCATAGGGGGTTATGAAGGGTGCTTTTAGGGTCCCAAACACCCAATGATTAGGTAGTTGGATTTGGATAGTTTTGTAGGTTAAAATCTGTGAGAGTATATCAGTATTAGGTACTTACCCTAAACCCTAAACCCTTAACCCTAAACCCTAAACCACTTGACCCCTGCGCCTAAACTGCATCTTCCGCTGGTCAGCAAACGTTTTGGTCCGACAGTCCCTGCCCTGTCTTCTTCTGCGTGTGCTGAAGCCCTAAGCCCGAAACACTAAAGCCCTAAACCCTAAAACCCTAAAACCCTAAAGCCCTAAAACCCTAAACCCTAAAGCCCTAAAACCCTTAAACCCTCAACCCTAAAACCCAAAAACCCCAAAACCTAAACCCTAAGCCCTTCAAGCTGCATGGTTTCCAGGGAACCCTGGAGGAGCCTCAAGGAAGCAAGCTGGGTTAGGAAAATGCTGTCAACAAAGGCACTGGCCCCAAAAGGACCCTGTTCCAGATTCTAACTACTAACCCTAACCCTCCAGGTACCTACTATATAGTACCTTCTATAGTGGGTACTTGGAAGGTTAAGGTTAAGGCCTTTAAAGACAGCATAAGAAAGCCCTAATCCCTCCACCTCTTTAAGCAAGCACCTAGACTAACCCTTCAAGGTCCCCTTTGGAAGGAAGCCCTCAAAACCCTAACCCTAAACCTTCAACCCCTAAACCGTAAACCCCTAAAAACCCTAAACCCTTAAACACCCTAAAACCGAAACACCCCTAAACCCCCTAGCAGCCCTAAACCCTAAACCGTAAATCCCGAAAACCCTAAACCCTAAACCGCCAAAAAGCGCCTAAACCCTAAACCCTTCATAAACCCTAACCTAAACCCTAAACCCTTTATGAACCCTAAATCCACGGACAGGGAGTGCTTCCTACCCTTGAGTCGGTGCGTAGCGGCAGCCACGATACGACCGAGGCTGAGTTTGTTCTTTAAGGGCTTCTTCAAGCGTTTAGGGTTTAGGTCTTTAAGGGTTCCTGGCACAGTTTCTTTATAGGCTCATTTTAAGGTTTCTTTTCTTAAGGGCTCCGTTAAGGGTGTCTTTCGGGGTTCCTTGAAGGGCTTCTTTTCGTAAGGGCTCCGTTACGGGTTTTATAAGAGTTCCTGTAAGGGCTCCTTTGAAGGTGTCTTTGGGAGTTCCTGTAAGGGTGTCTTTAATGAAGGGCACCGTGAAGGGTTTCTTTAAGGGTTGCTTTGGGAGTTCCGTTAAGGGGTGGCTTCCTCGGTCAGAAGCTCGGAGAAATGAGGCTCCGTTGTTTACTCGAGAAGCTTGGGAGCAGATGATGGGTTTCTCCCATAGGGCTCCTTTGAGGGTGTCTTCTAGGGTTCCTGTAGCAGTTTCTTTTAAGGGCTCCTTTAAGGAACTTTAAGGGGTTTGTTTAAGGGCGTTTTTAGGGGTCCTTGAAGTGTTCCTTGAAGGGTTCCTCTAAGGTTTCCTTGAAGCGTTTCTTTGAGGGTTCCTTTAGGGGTTTCTTTAATTGCTTTGCGGGTTCTTTGCAGGGATCTATAAGGTTGTTACCACTTTGGAGGGGAGGGTTTGGATTTGGTGGTTTAGGGTAGTATAGGGTTTAGTTTCTCGACGCGGTTTGGGCTAGAAGTCTGGCGCTATTGATGACAGTGTTTTGGGCTGAGGGATTAGGGGTGTATTGAGTAGATGGATAGGTGTTTGACCACCCTAAACCCTAAACCCTAAAACCCTAAACCCTAAACCCTAAACTGCCAAGATCGTCGTTGTTTAAACAGACTTTCGAGACTCTGGGGGCTTCCTTTTTCTCACGCAAGACACAGGGATCGCAATACTTAGCAACAGGCTACCCTTACAGTCGCGGTATACATAATGCTGTAACGGCTCCTAAAATTTTTCTAGTCCTGAACGCACCCCATTCGGCAGGGAAGAGAAGCAGGTTGTTGCGGATGCTATGGCTATGGGTTGGGTTGGCTTAATTACGGTGCGAGCTGGTGCTTACACAGGGCTTGTGGAGGGTTTTGCCATGGAATTGAACTCAACAAGAGTGTTCAGCAAATTTCACGCCTGCAGTCTGAATCCCAGAGCCCAACATCCTTACACCTTTCATGGGTCCTTGTAGAAAGACGGAGTCCCTAAACACTTGAATTCCTCAATGGTTCACCTGGAGTGTCTACATGCTCGGAGTATGAAGAACCGCAACGTAGGGAGTACCATGACAGCCCGGGTGGCTCCTAAACCCTGATATCGCTAAACCTTACAGTGCCTCAAACGCTATTCCCTAAACCCACAACTGGCTAAATCCAAAGCCCTCAACTCTTTTTAGCAGTAGCTGGTCTGCCCAATGCGAGAGAACAGGCTGAGGGTAGTCAACCAAAGGTTTTTCAATCCCCTAAATTAAGTCCCAGAGCTTAATCCAAATTAAGTTTAGCCTTGTCTACCCCTAACCTCCCAGGTACCTACTATATAGGGTACTAGAGCCCCTAGGGCCCTATATAGAGTTAGCAATGACCATTTCCATTTTCTAACCATGCCCACCCGCCTAGGCCACCCGAAGACCAAAACCATAACAACCTATACCTCAACCCTAACCTCACCAAAATACCCATAGTAAGACCCAAATGATGAAAACCATACTCTGGCACCATGCACTACCCCATCGAAAACAGCATACTCAAACCCATAGACCAACACCCCCATAGAAAACCCAATGGTCTTCCTAGATGCTTCTACAGTAATAGGAATAAGGCGTAGGATTCAGGCCGTATCGACTAGAACGATGTTAGTAGCGTAGCATTAACTACTTATCTAGATTCCCGTGCTTCAGCTTCAGCCATGCCCTCCTGGAGTGCTTCCTACGTCCATCTTTCACTGGCCATGAAAACCGGCCTGGCACTTGTCATACTCTTCCGGACACAAAGGACTGCATTCCAGTCGTTTCTTTCAATCCATCCTGCCTCGTGGTTCGTTCCCACGCT
>CAJNJA010007604.1:0-16012 GCA_905231915.1 Symbiodinium necroappetens
AAACTCTACACCCCCAAGCCCTAAACCCCTAAACCCCAAGCCCGTAAATACGTCACCCTCTAAGCCCTAAACCCTAAACCCCCAAACCCCAAACCCTGAACCCTACAGTAAACCCTAAACTCCAAAACCCTAAACTCCCAAACCCTAAACCCAAAACCCCCAACCCCTGAACCCTAAACTCCAAAACCCTAAAACCCTAAACCCTAAACTCCAAAACCCAAGACAAGGGGCATGCGTGTTTCAGGTTCCCTCCCAGCAGCGCGCAGTGCTGCGGTCGGTCTCGGGCGTCACCTCAATTGCTCATGGGTTTAGGGTTTAGGGTTTGGGGTTTAGGGTTTAGGGTTGAAGGTTCTCCTTGTACCCTCAAAAAATAGGGGGTATAGGGGAGTTTCCGAAAATTAGGGTACCGTATTTTGGGGTCATTATAACAAGCATCCTACTACATAGGGTACTATAAAAGGGTTCCCTATTTTCGGAAACCTCAATATGGTCCAAAGAAGGCGTACTTCATAACTCTTATAGCTTAGGGTCCTTATAAGCTAATGCAGGATTCATATCATCAACAATAGCAACACCTGAACAATGGCCTACGGGTTTGGGCATAAGGTGTAGGGTGGTTGAGGGAATTCTCGAGGGCTTAGGGTGAGGGTTTGGGTCTAGGGTTTAGGAGTTTAGGGTTTACGGGTTTATTCTTCAGGGTTTAGGGCAAGTGTAGGGATTGTGGTCTCAAGAGTCTTACAGTAGCGTAGTAAGGTTGATCATCAGAACCTTTCTAATTCACCCTTGTAGGAGACCTTTTGTGTCCCACTTTATCCTTATACTATGTACTCCTATGTGGTATCAAAGTGCAGTGAGGAGTCCCCAACGTCAGACACCCCTATAAACTACAAGGGCCACCCTTAGATTTGACATAGGGGCCTTAATGCCTTCATGACTAGAGCAGGATGTTGGGCATGAAAGATCTCAGAACTTGCCTTTTGTAGGGCCTGTACGTGAGGGGATACACTTGCAAAATGGTTCGTTCGAACCCTGACATTCAGGTAGTGAGTACGGCGCCCTCAATCAGGATACCTTTTTCCTATAACCGCAGTTGGAACCTCCGCTATGAAATACGACATTGTGGGCCGCGAACTCGAAGACCAGCATCACAAATAGCTGAGCGTGGATCTGAAGCTCTAAGAAGCAAAGTTGTAGTTACATCATTGTGGCATTCTCACTCAAACTTCCTCCCCGAACCCTAAACCCTAAACCCCAAACCCCAGACCCAAGCAGCACCCTGAACCGACCGCTACAGCCGGAACTGCTGTCAGCAGCAGAAACATGTCAAATGCTGCAGAAATCAGCGAAAGACGTATTTGCCACACTTTCTATCCAACATGGCCCAATGCGGGAATTGTAAAGCCGAAATGTTGTGAAAAACAACTTGCGCAACCAAGCAGCAAAGATAGAAGTCGTCAGGGGCGCCCTTGCCCTGCTCCACCTCAAGTACTTGAAGGTTCATGGGTAGGTATAAGTAGGGTTATAAGTAGGGTAACTATAGCTATACCCAAATTAGGGGACTTATAACCCCCTTATAACTACCCATGAACCTCCAAATAAGGCAGGTAGGGATCAAACCTTATACCTCCCACAAGGCATAACTGGGGTTCACAGCCCAATCCCCTAAACCCCCTTTAAGGGCATATAATATGAAGACAACCATAATTCATTGAGGACCGTTGAAGTGTAAACTTTTTCGGCGGCAGGCAATTCAGCCCTAGCCTAAACCCTCATGAATCCGTCATTGAACACCTACAGACACCATTAAAACACACACACACATACATACATACATACATACATACATACATACATACATACATACATACATATATATATATATAACTATAACACGCAAACAACCCAAAAACCCTAGGCCGACGTGATGGATCTCTGGGTTGGCCTTGGCAACCCTCAAGCATCGAATGTACCCCAGAGCTACCGTAGTAGCTAGAAAAGGGTTTTGGTGTATATCATATTATATTTATAATAAGGAACCCCCAAAATAGTCTAGGTTGCTATTAAGGCCCCCCATATTCTATGAAGTATTCTCTGCGTGACAGGTTCAGCCACAAACCGTTAATCGAAGGTAGGCCAAATTACATATTTTGGAGATCCCTGTAAACGAAACCATAAGCCGCCCAACAAGCACTACAACTAGGCACGTGCCCAAGAGCCTGAAGGAAACTAAACCCAACCCCTAAGCCCTAAACTCCTAAACCCTAAAGCCCTAAAGCCCTAAACCCCCACGCCCCCCTAATCGCAAGACTCTCAGGAGTCATATTTGCAGGCTACCGTTTAGGGTTTAGGGTTTCAGGGTTTAGGGTTCAGGGTTTAGGGGTCCGGGCGAGTGTGCGCCTTAGGCAACAGCAGATCTAGATGACTGTAAGGAATGGGATCCTTCTGAGAAGGAATCCCTCAACCCTCAAACCCTCCCGCCTTCTCCAGTAAGGGACCCAACCCGGAAAAACCTGAACCTTGAACCCGAGATCGTCCATATATCCCTTAATTAAGGAATGTGCCTTCTAGGGTTCCTTAAGGGCTCCTTTAAGTATCTGTAGGGTTTAGGGTTTAGGGTCTAGGGAAGGGATATGCCGTTTCGGGTTCCTCAAGGGCTGCTTCAAGGATCTGTAGGGTCTAGGGTTTAGGGTTTAGAGAAGGGATATGTCTTTTGGGGTTCCTTAAACGGATCTATAGAGCTTTTTTGGGGTTTCTTTGGGGGTACTATAAGAATTAAGGAATACTATAGCAGGACATGGTTTAAAGTACATTTCATTTCAGGGATCTTGGAAGATCGACCAGGGACACTTTCAAGGCTTTTCGGGTGTCCGCCGGGGAAACACGTCTGGCGCTTTTTGTTTTCGGGGTTAGGGCTGCGGTCTAAGTTACACAAGTTCCTACTTGAGGGTTTGGGGTTTAGGGGTGTGCTGGAGGAGATACTGCGGCTGCAAAGCCCTGAACCCTAAACCCTAAACCCTAACCCCTAACCCCTAACCCTAAGCCCTGAACCCTAAACCCTAAACGTGTTTACTACTGTTACTGAAGCCGCCTCCATGAGTTGCGCTGACACAGGCACCCTGAAATTGGGCTTGGGGTTTAAGGTTTAGGGCTTAGTTTAGGGTTTAGGGCTTAGGGTTTAGGGTTAGGTCACAGGTCGAAAACTTGAATGACCAGACTAGCATTTCGGGCCATACTCGAGTACCAAGCATGCTCCGGAACCCTTGGGCAGGTATACTTGTACCAAGCCAAGTATTCAATTCAACCAATCTTCTAGGAACAGAGCCTGATAAGCCAGGATCGGGTTCCCGGGACTTGCGACCCACTTGCAAGAAGACGCCTCGCATCTTTTCTCCATGGATGCTCTGCTCGGCAATCTTGGATTCATCAAGACCCCGTCCAACTTCGGGTCGCAGTCCTTAACGTAAAGACTGTGGACTGTGGTCTGGACTTTTTCGAGGTCCGCTCGGTCTTTCCTGAGATGCGTGCTGGGTTCAAATTCCGGAACCCATATCTGGGCAAGGTCGTCGAAGATAAACCCCAAGGGAATGTGAGGACCATATACTTCACCGAGTTCAGCCTCACCTGCTGACATGGCCCTAGACGGTTTCGACGTTTTTGCAATAGTTTAGCAAAGAACACGATTTGCAGCCGTCCAGTCGAGCTTTCGTTGCGTAGCCTGATCCAATTCTCCGGGCCATCTGCGTGGTTGCACGCTGTTGCCACAAAGACCAATGGTGCGCTCATCTGCAACCATGCGCACAAATCCCCAGGAATCCATTGATCCGTCACCAAGAATCGCAGCAAAAGTTTTGGTTGAGGGCTTAGGGTTTGAGTCGGTTTGGGCTGATAAAAGGACTGGTGCGAAGCTACCAATGAATTAAAAAGGGCTTTCATACTACTCAGCCGTTCCAGGACAGGCGCTCTAAACCTTCACCCCCGTAATCCCTAACCGCCCTAACCCGAAACGCCATACCCTAGCCCCTGTGCCATACAGCCTGCGAGCCCTCGTGGCTATACTACTTGGAGGTACTTATAACTCTACTTATAACCTACTTACTAAGTCCCGTGGGCCTCTAAGTAGCTATACTAGCCTTGCGAAGCGGGGCCTTGTAGACGTAGTCCGTGGAATGGAGCCCACCGGAATCGAAAGCCCAGGTTCCCGACATGCCGTGCACGGCCTCCAAAAAGGCAGCGTGGGCGGGCACCAGGGGAATCACGGGAAACTTCGGCTGCCGGACCACTAAGGATTTCTTGGTGACCCGGCTTTCAGGGATGTGCCTTGTGCTTGTGTGGCAGAGAGTTCGTGGGGCTTGCGTAGATTAAGATTAAGTAGAGCTCTGCTTCTACACTATGCTTCAACATTTCTTCTGACATATAGCAGCCTGAATACTTAGGCTATTCTACCTGGTTTTGCCCTTGCTTCTCAGAGCCCAAACCCTAAGGCTCTGGTTATGCAGGCCTCTACAGATTACCAGGCTTGGCCTTGCCCGAAATCAAAATTCGCAGACTTTGGTTTGCTTTGGGCCTGTTGGCTTTTCTTCATGGGCTTCGTCCAAATCAATTCGAGGTTCTATGAGGGCTTCTATATGTACACGAAGGTTCAGTATAGAGGGCTCAAGATTTAGAATGATGAGTGACTTGAACAGTTCTGTTTGGGGCTGAGAGGCGTGGAGCGGGGCCCTCACTGTTGCTGGATTTTGGGGTTGAGGGCTCTTCATGTACAGGAGCTGAAACTGATGGGAAAGTCAGAGCAACTGAGAACGAACGTGCAAGAGTGGGAAGATCAATCATCGCCAGGTGATGAAGCACTAACTCAACTCCTGCATGAAATTGAACAAAACTTGTTTTGCACATCTTCTTGAACAACGAGCATCGCCCGGAACACCTGAAACCCTAAACCTATCATACGAGGAGTTCGGAAAACTGTTTTCAGTTTTCACTATTGCGGATCCGGAACTTGATCAAAAATTAAGACACGACGGTCAACGAGTGCGTCTACACGCTCCATGAGGTAATGATTTGCCAATTCTGGATGATGCGTAAGCAGCTTATTGAGCATAGGTTATGCATACTACAAACCCATTTAGGTACTCACATGTACTCATTAACCCCAATGAAGACCTACTTACTGCCTCCTGAATTACGGTGCTAGGTGATTTCAAGAATCCCAAATCTATTTAATCAGGGGGCCCTATATTCAACAATAAGGGAAAAGTGAACCTTGTCTCTAATTGATAACTACTACGTTTCTGGGCCTCCAACTACTTGAACGGGTGCGGTACGGTTCTGCTTCAAAACACGAGAATGCATCTGACAAGCTCCTTACAATCAAAGGAATATACTACTAGGGTTCAGGGTTTAGGGCTTAGGGCGAACATCTAGCAAAAGATTGCAAGACCCCTGGCAAGACATGTGTACGATGCAACCTAATAAATGTTGCTGTTCGGGAGCCCTCGAGAACAAACCGGACACTCTGAGCAGCACGAATCACATGCACCCACCCAACCGCCCAATAAAAATCCGATTCATATTACACCGTCTCTCAACAAATCCTTCTCCCTTTGCCTGGCCCCACACCGTGAGGGGCAACTTCACCTGCACTAAACACCTAAGCCCGAAGCGCAAAACCCCAAACCCCTACACCCTAAACCCGTCAACCCCTAAACCCTAAACCCAAACCAACCCAAACCCTAAACTCCGAACCCCTAAACCCAGGACCCTAAACCAAAGCCCAAAAATTTTAAACCAAAAAACTCTGCCGGGCGGTGAGGCCGCCGGCACTAAGATCTCAGGCTCCGGGCTTGGAGGGTGTGGGCGCCCATGGGGTTCAGGGCTTTAGGGGTTTAGGGTTTGGGGGTGTAGGGGTTTAGGGTTTAGAGGTTTGGGGGTGTAGGGTTTTGGGGTTTGGGGTGTAGGGTGTAGGGTTTAGGGTTTGGGGTGTAGGGTTTAGGGTTTGGGGTTTAGAGATTAGGGTTTAGGGGGTTTAGGGCTTATGATGATTATCTTTAACTCTTCTTTATTCTATGTGATTTCTATTCTTAGGGTTGAAAGGCTGTAGCAGGATGCCGGAAAGCTACTCCAAAACAGGGGAGCCCTGAACAAAAGGGGGGGGGTGCAGGCTTTAGAGTTAGTTTATGGTTCAGGTGTTAGGGCCAATCGCCAGAGCTTATGGTGTTTTGGGTTTATGGCCCTAAACCCTAAACCCTAAACCCTTGGTCAGTTCTTGCGGTTTAGGGTTCACGGTCTAGGTTTGGGGTTTAGGGCGGAAGTCCGGGCTTCAGGGCTTAGGGCCGGTGCCGTTTAGGGTTGAGGATTCAGGGCAAGTTTACGGTTGTTAAGGGTACATAGAGGACCAGGGGACTTAGCAAGTCGGTTATAAGTAGTAGGCTACCTATAACTCGACTTATAACCGACTCACTAAGTTTCCTGGGCCTCTACGTATGGGATCAAGTTCAGGTCTCGGGTACGGTAAAGCGTAGCAGGACAGAACCTGGTCCAGGGTTCGAGACAGTTTTCTTTGTTAAAAAGACTAAGAGTGTGTGCGACAAGTGTGGTACTAAGATAAGGCGTCGAAATGCTGGCTAGCATCCTTCTTGTGCTTCTTCTTCTTAGTATCACTACTGCTGACAGTGTTCATCTGTATAAAGACCACCCATAAAGCAACAGCAAAGAGAGCTAAGAACTACTGCTTGGAACTCCCAGACACCGCAACCCAGGTAAATCCTGAAACAGCCCCCAACGACAGAATCTCCGCTCTCAAACCATCCAAAATTCAACAACATCCTTCCTAGATTCCGAAGGCTAACCCAGCTCAAGCTCCGACCCTAAACCGGCCGTATAACCCCGAACCCTAAACCCCTAACCGAAAACCCTAAGCCCCTAACCACGCAGTCTCTTTTGGAGTCTTGGCCTTCATCTGCTTCTCAGCACCGACAAAAGACTGGGCCAATTCAATCGGATGGTATTTGATTGTTGGTGGTTGTTTTGGTGTTTAAGTGCTTGTATGACGAGGATTCTAGATGTGGTAAGAGCGCTTGTCGGAGGACGAGGCTTCAAATCAAACCTTGTTGCATCGGTAGTTCAAGGTTAACGTTAAGAGCTACGACGAACGCCTGGCACCCGAATGCACAAGGGACTGAGTGTGCGAGCTAGGTTAGAAGTACGAGTGTACTTAACATATCCCGAACTGGAGTACGCACAACACCAAGTACCCTAGCCTTCCTATCCCGAACCGAACGCACACTTGCGTAATCCTGAACCTAACACCAAGAACCCATAAACTAACAAGTTGAGCAACCTCCATTCAGAAACACGCTTGCGTTTGCTCTCTAGGCCCTCAACAGGAACACCGTAAGAAGGTTTTCACTTAGGGACCTCGAACAGGACAAACCCAAAACCCTGAACTTGTGCACTGTGGACCCTGTATCCTGAACCCAAAACCCTGAAGCCAAATCCTAGATACCCTGAGCCCACTGATCTCTATACTCCGAACCCCAAACCCTGAGCCCAAACTAAACCCCAAACCCTGTAATATAGGAACCTGATTAAGAAACCCGGGTCCTCCTATCCGGGTTCTAAATACGAACCCTAGTATATTTGGGGTTATAGGGCCAGGGTTTCTTAATCAGGTTCCTCCATTTCCCTGAACCTCAAACCCCGCCAAAAGCCCGAAACTGATCCGAAGCTGTAAGACAGGGGGCCTCAAGACTTGGGACAGAGCTGTGGGTGTATATTGCGGAATGGTTCTAGTAAGGACATGCTACTGACGAAGAAGGGTAGTTACTAAAAGCTATGCAAGCTGCTAACTTCTACGTTAAACCCTTAAAACCCTCATAGATCCCGGGATGTTGAAGAGTTTTCGAAGGGACCGAAGGCCACGAAAGGGGGGGGGGGGGAAAATGGCCCTCCGGGAGACCGAGATGCCTAAAACGGATCCATATTGTAACATACCGTTTGCAGGGCCCCTATCTATACATTCCATATTTGAGCTTAGGGTGTAGGGTTTACTATGTGGGGGGTGGATCATCAGAACCTACCCCAAAAAAAAAAGTTATGGCCCCCTCCTAAACCCTAAACCCTAAACCCTAAGCCTTAGGGTTTAGGGTTCAGGGGGTCATAACCTTTTTTTGGTAGGTTCTGATGGCCCTAAGCTTATGTCTGCCAGCAAGTCGCCAGGAGCTTGTCGGCAGTGCCGCCCAGGCCGCTCTTCGACTCAGCCGCCTTACGTGGCAGGCCATAAGAAGGGTGGTCTTTGGGTTTAGGGCCCTCGTTTCATAAAAAAATAGGGGTTAGGGGTCTAGGGGTGTAGGGTTTAAGGGTTTAAGGTTTAGGGTTTGGGGCTTATAAGTCGGGCTTTGTCGAGTTTTGATGGGATTTCATGGCAAGCTGCGCCGCTCGGATCTGATCTCCCAAAATTGCACCTCCAAACCCCTAAACCCTAAACCCCGAAACCGTAACCCTGAACCCTAAACCCTAAAATCCTGAACCCCTCGGCCCCTGCAAACCTCAACCGGCGAAGTGAACTCCAATCCTCTTCAGCCCTAAAAACCCTAAACACTCAGCCCTAAACTCCTCGAGCTTGAACACTCTGATAAGAATCGACATTTCCCCTAAGTCCCCGTCCGGGTTGAAGAGTCCATAGGGCATGTCGACCATGCGTGCATTGCCTGCCAGGCGCTTTATGTGACTTTATTCACTGCAGGATGTTGGGGTCATGGCCCAGAGATCAGGGTTTAGGGTTTAGGGTTCCGGGTTTAAGCAGAACAAATTAAATGAGATTGCGGACTTGTGGCTGCAGGTCCGTTTCTTGCAGGGATATAATGTCTAGGGATTTTAGAGGGCCTCTTCCGCCGCGGACCTCAAGAATCTTACATCCCGACCCCCTGCAATCGACCCAAAGCTTCATCTAAACCTCAACTACGAAGTTGATTCTCATAAAGAGACGAGATTCCCACAGAAAGGCGGTAAACGAACGGGAGTTCCTTCATGACGGGTTTACATCAGAGCTCCGGGCGGGCCCGTGAATGCTAAAGCCCCACCTTGATCTTTTAGACCGTTTAATATAATTAACCTCTATTTTATCTGGGTATATTATGAAAACATTAAGTAGTTATCTTAACAAACTAATTAACCTCGAGGGCCTTGTTACTCTCCATGGTTGTTTCCACCGTTTTTTGGTGTGATTACCTCAGTTTTTGTACATTGTGCATCCTTCATAAGTTATCCCAATAAAAAGGAACTACAAGGGATATGTTACAGGTATACCCTAAACCCTTGTAAGGGTTTCCTCGATCCGTAATTCCTAGCGCTAAGTACCAGACAAAGTCGAAAGAGGCCTCAATGAGCAGAACAAGACGTCGGGGATATCTACATACCTAGACCCCAAAGAACCTGCATGTTTAAGGTCATGTATCAGGAACTCGATAGGGAGCCCTAAAATGGAAGGTTCTGTAGGGTCCAGGTAATGATTATTGCAGGGACGATAAGCGCATAGCATTACTAGTTAGTACCCTCGAGCTTCCACCCGGTTCGATTTGGGGTTTAACACAGGAGCCTGATTAAGAAACCCTGACCCTATAACTCAAAAGTAGTAATATCCATATGAAGAGCCCTAATAAGGGCCCAGGGTTTCTTAATCAGGTTCCTACATTAGGCATCTGAGGCTTAGCCTGGCAAAAAAATAAGCCTCAATGGCTCCAAAAGGCCCTGTCGAAACGAAAACAGCACTCGCCCAGAAGCCCTCGATAGAATTTACCGGCAGGCGCGACGCATACGGCTATTTTTGGTCACCCAAATAGCCCTAATTAAGGGTGTGCTTTTGAATTTTGCCTTGGGGTATCACCCCCGCCCCCCTACAACCTGTTCAGGACCTAGAGTTTGGGTATGGGGCTTTGGGGTTTAGCATTTCACGTCTTAGGGTGTAGGCTTGTGGATTTGGGGTTTAGGGTTGCGCGCAAACCCCAAACCTGGAAACTCTGAAACCCAACTAAGCCCTACTTCGAGGCCCAGGGGACTTAGTAAGTAGGATACAGTTAGAGGTATAAGTGCCCTAAGTGGAGCTACACCAGTTATAACCCTACTTATAATCGACTTACTAAGTCCCCTAAGCCTCCAAGCACCCAAGCCCCGACCCACTTACAGCCCTTGAAGAACCCTATAGTGCCCTTTCAAGGATCCTACTGTCGATGATATACATCCTGCATTACGTTAAGGACCCTGAACCATGGGAATTATGGTATATTCCTTTTGTTCATATCAACCGTAGTCTGGAAGCCTATGATACCCTTAAAGGGTAAGACTCTTCTAGAACCCCTTCAATCGAACCCGAACAAGCAACGAGGAACCCTCCCTGCTGTCGGGCTGCACTCCGAGTTGGTGGCGCTACCAGCGAGCCTCAATTCAAGAGGGCAATATCGGGCCTTCAATGTTTCGAGAAATAGAGGGGCATAAGGAACCACCAAAATAGCTTTAAGTACTTGTTTAGGCCCCTATATTACGGTTTCTTTATGATGGGTTCCTGCAGAGAGTTCCAGAGGGTTACTAGCAAGGGCTCATGTGGAATAGGAGTTTCTGTATTTTTTGGTTTTTTTGTACTTTCCTCCACTCTTAGAATAGGACTTTGGGGCATATGGAATCCTACTTCTCACAAGGAACCCGAGGGAACCAAATCTGTCAATTGTCTAACCTAAATCCGGACTTTGCACCCTCAAGCCTTCTAGAACCCGTATGGAAAGACTCCTTCGAAGAACACGGAATCCTGAGATACTGGTGACCTTACCTCAGGATTCTGCAGAAGTCTGGATCGGGGCTGCGATATAGGTGCCTTCATAATTGAAACAGGGCCTGGGGTTATGTTGTACTGCACTGTTAAAACAACCCTATGGAGTTGTGTTGCTAAATAGTCAAGCTTTTATGTGGTTTTGAAGAGGCTTCAGGGCTTTAGGTGTTTAGACTTCGGCCTTGAAGTAAAGGTTTTGGGGTTCCTTTTTGGGGTTCCTTTCAGGCATCGATGAGGGTTTCGCGTTTCGGGTTTCGGGTTGCCGGCATTTCCAGTTCGGCCTTCAAGGCCATAAACCTTACATCGCAAGACTATACAAATCCTAAACCCTTTAGATCCCCTTAAAGGAACCCTTATAGATCCCCTGAAAGGAACCCTTATAGAGCCCTTAAAGGAACCCTTATAGATCCCCTTAAAGGAACCCTTATAGATCCCTGAAAGGAACCCTTATAGATCCCTGAAAGGAGCCCTTATAGATCCCTTAAAGGAACCCTTATAGATCCCCTTAAAGGAACCCTTATAGATCCCTTAAACCCCAGCGGATTAGGGTTTAAGGTTGTTGGCTTCAGCACCGGAAAATCCAGATGTCGACTCTAGCGAATGATCAGAAAAAATGTGGCTTTTGGCTTCCACCAGAGCGTACTAAAGGTTCTGTATGGGGCAAACTCTTGGGATAAAGTAGGGGGGCACTGTCCTAAAAAGAGCGTGTTTCTGGTATGTCGTAACGAAAATTCATAAGGACCACATTTTCTAGGGTCCGAAGTACCTACTAGCCATACACTCTCCCAAGAACTAACCTACAAAACACCCAATTATGAGGTCCTTTGGTCCCTTAGGATAAAGGGATAGCATTACGACTTATCCTTAAGTTGCCATAGTAAGGAAACCATATTATTATTTGCTATAGATCCCCATTATGGTAACTTCAACAAAACCCCTGAGCAAGAACCCAGTATTCCGACAGTTATCTTTAAGTCTTGAAATCCAGCCCGAAGTAGGGCTCAGGGCCAGGGTTTGGAGTAGTGCTTCTTCGGTTTTGACCAGAGTCAACATGAATAAACAGAGTCAGCGGTGGAGCCGGGCAGTCTCAACGTCTCCGAAGCCTTGGCCGTGAACCCAAACCCTATAATCCTACAGCACCCTAAACCCCAGGCCCGAGCCCGATAAGCCAAGGACCCCGAAACCAACCATGTAAGCCTATGCACCCTGAGCCCAAATCCAAAAGGCTGAAGCCCTAAAGCTATACCCTAAACCCTAAACCCTAAATCCTAAACCCTAAAACCCTAAACCCTAAACCCTAAAACCCTAAACCCCTAGACCCTAAACCCCAAAAGCCCCAACTTGCATTCTCTCCCTGTGTGTTGCCGAGGCGACGGCATGCTTTGAACCATGGTTGCGGCATTGCCCACTGCTTCGATGGTATCGCCAACCTTGTGATAAAAGGCTCAGGGTACTTAGACTGTAGGGTTGGGTTTAGGGTTTAGGGTTTAGGGTTTAGGGTACTTAGACTGTAGGGTTGGGTTTAGGGTTTAGGGTTTAGGGTTTAGGGTACTTAGACTGTAGGGTTGGGAAGTACTTAGAGGCCCAGGGCACTTAGTAAGGAGGTTATAAGTAGAGTCATAAGTACCCTAAATGGAGTTACCCCAATTATAACCCTACTTATAACCGACTTACAAAGTCCCCTGGGCCTCCAAGTCAGCAGGCTGCAAGAAGGCGCAAGATCCTTCCTAGTTCTTACTACAACTAATGCGGCAACAAGTGGGGACTTACAGAGCCTTAGGGAACTTTATTAGTAGAGGGGTAGTTCTCGAAAGTAGGGTCCCCTTTAGGGCCCTTTTTTCTGTAGTGGGACCTAAAAAGGGGCCCTAACATAGAGAGCTACCCCATAAAAGAAATATCTATCTATATATCATAGTCATTTGCACAAGCTTCTGGGATGCATCATAGTAGGTTGAGTTTTGGTAAATATTGAGGCTCTATGTTACTCGCTCTAGCAGAGGAGTCTAGGATTCTTTTTCAAGGGGTCCCGAACCCTGAACCACACCGTAAAGCATCGTTATGAGATCCTATGACGACCCAATGTCAATGTGCCCAGCATCTATGATGGAACTCTAGGTCATACCCGAAGCCCCAACAGAACAATAATCTTTCTACAACCCGCACAGGAACCTTAAATGAACCCTTCAAGACGGTACAAAAAGCCCTATAAGCCACACTGCAGTCCCTCTGTCGACCTTTATCTGGGGTCTCCGAAAATTAGGGGACCCTCATGTACTCATTTAGTACCCTAAATCGTAGGATTCTTATTCTAAGGACCCCAAAAATTCGGCACCCCTTATTTTCGGGACCTCCCAAATCTAGCTAGCGCCTGGAAGCCTCCATCTTAAACCCTGAACCCTAAACCCTAAACCCTAACCCCTAAACCCTAAAACCCTAAACCCCTACACCCTAAACCCCACCTGACCAGCGAGATCCGTCCAGCTGCCGCCGCCCCCTAAGGGAGGCCTGGGCGCGTACAGCGGCTTTAAGCCACCGCCTTTTTTTAGGCTCAGTTGGCTTTTTTTCCTTTCTTAAAGAGCCTTGTCTCTCTCTCTCTCTCCCTCTCCTCCTCTGTTGCTATATTGAAGGCTTGTTCTTTGTTGAAGGGGGGGCATTGTTTTGCTTTTCGCTTTATCAAGGGGCCGTGGTACGGAGGGCTTAGCCTATTGGTTGCTAGTAGCTTTGGTCTTTGACGGGCTCCAGGTTCAGGGCTTCAAAACATTCAGCAAACACAAGGGCTTTGTTGGGGCTTGGGTGTCCCTAAACTCGAAGCCCCGGAACCCTAAAGCACTGAACCCCTAAACACTAAAACACTAAACCCCTAAACACTAAAACCCTAACCTAAACCCCTACACCCTGCACCGTTTAATGGTTCCAGGCTCATCACGCAAGACTTGGAGACTTCGGGGGATTGGCTGCGGTGACCCCGTGCGAAAGCCTACTTACGACCCAGTTACTAAGCCTAAGCGTCTAGGGAATCTGGCTTCTGGGGCGGGTGGAGGGTTTGAACATGCTTAAGGGAGCAAGGTTTAAGTAGCTGATTCTAGGTTTCAATCGCGTGAGATTGGGGCTTCTGCGTGTCCCCCCCCACGCGCATTACCTACTTGCCACATCGAAGTGCGAACGCAGCTGATACGTTTTTCGGTTCTGACTCTGCGGTAGGCAGTACATTCCGTTCATGTAAACTGTTTTAGAACAATCTAGACGAGCTTTCGTGCCTGCCTGTGTATCCAGGCATGGGGCTCTTGCGAAGGCCGAGCGTAAACGTAGCGAGCTCTTACACATGATTCATAATGATTCCTACCTCTCTGCTTGGAGGCCCAGGGGACTTAGTACGTCGGTTCTTAGTAGGGTTATAATTGGGGCAACTCCATTTAGGGTACTTCTAACTCTACTTTATAACCTACTCACTAAGTCCCCTGGGCCTCCAATCACCATTACTTGGAAGGCTACGGCTTCGGGTGTCAGGCCGAAAAGGCCGCAGAACTAGTTGTCTTGCTGCAGATATGGGCATTGCTGAGGACCGCACAACTTCGGCGCAGGCAGTTCGCAGGAACCTTTCGACAAATGGGCATTTGCCAAAAACGGTCGCTAGAGGGTTTTATGATGCTGCATGGCAGTTGAGAAATTATTAAGGTCTTCATAGGGTTGCGTAACACCTTGAAATACGTATTTGGGGTATGCCAGAACCCTGAACCTTGAACGGGTCGGGCCTCTGATCGAGTCTTCTGTTTGGGGCTCATGGTCCACATGCTCGGGTTGTGGATTTCGCTCCTGGCATTCATCGAGAGTATGAGGTTCGTTTCTGAAATGGATGGGTACGGGTTGACTGGGAATCCAGGCGTTGCATTGTGCCTCTACACCGGTCTGATGATCAGTCTTCTTTAAGCCGTTGGTAGCTTTTGCCGTCTCGGGGTGGCTCCCACAAGCAACGCCAGCCATCTTCGGCTATGCTCGTCGGGTCGTTCTACAGGGATACTTAAGGAGCCAGTCTCCGCTCAGCTACAAGACCAATGTCAGCTGCCATAGTTGCACCCAAAAGCCTTCAACGAGCAAAACGCCCTAAACCCCAAACCCAGAAGCAAACCCTAAATTCCGAACACATTCTGAACCAAAATACCAAAACTTGGGGACCCCGTTTCAGATATATGGGGGAACCTTGTTATCCCGAAACCCTATAACAACCCCAACGGAACTTTACCGAGTCAAACGCAGCCGGATCTATACCTGCGACCTACCATGTTTCCCTGTCCGAACATAAGCCCGTATAAAATGCAAGATCCTGTTGGTCGAGGTATCTTCAAATAATAAATTTAGTACAGTGTTACTGCGAAGGATATGATCAGGGCTCACTAATATGTAGGGTCGTCAATGATTGAAGTAGTAGGGTTTTGGGGGTACACTGTACTAAACCCTAAACCCTAACTATACCACATGATCCAGACCTCATGCCCCAAACCCTTAGCTCTTACACCTTTGTCTAGACTAAGGTCTTACGGTCAGCTTGCTATTCCCTTGTCACTACCCTCCTAGGGCCACATAGCACAAACGGGCGTTCTGGGACCTCCACTTAAAAAGGTATTCTGACTACAGCCCCGGGCGGAGTGTCTTGAGCTACCCGGCAGTATATCATGTTAACGACTCTTGCGGAGTAGCGGAGTGCCTGAAAGTGACGAATTCCCTGTGCCGGCTAGCGGAGTAATTACTACGCCGTGTTAAAGTTGTCATACCTATTCATTGCGGAGGAGGCCCAGAGGCTCACTTGCGTCAGGAGTCTAGGGGGTAGAGAGTGGGGTCATGGGTCGATTTGGTTGTCGAAGCGAGTGGGTCGAACTATCGGCCCGGCGCAGTATGCACTATACGGAAATAGGGTATAGGGTTTTGGGGTTTGGAGGGAGGCTTCGATAGCCTTACGTTTATGTGCACTTTTGGTCGCTCCACCCGAAATCCTGAAACCCAAAAGGAAAGGCTCATGGCCCACAAACGCCGTCATGTTGAAATCCGGACAAGGATACGTCATGTTGGTATTTCCGGAAAGTTGCATGCGCTTACAAATAGCTTGCAGAAGCAAAGGCTGAGGAAGAACCCCTGTAAGTCATCGTAGAAAGCAACCCCAGCAGAGACCTCACTCCCTCAACCCCCCCAAATCCTAAACCC
>CAJNJA010007605.1:0-16012 GCA_905231915.1 Symbiodinium necroappetens
CCTGAAAGATTACAGGAAGCTGAAGGTCTTGCGCCTCCGCAACATTGAGGTGGGTGAAGCAGAGGCCGAGGAGTTCTGCAAGGCGGGGCTTGCTGGTGCCGCGAGGGCGCTTGTCTTGGAAAAACCTGTTTTCAGGCACTTGGGCTGAACGACACAATCACAAAGCTGGAGATCCGAGTCGCTGAATCCCATCTAGAACGGTGTTCGGCTTTGTGGAAGGCACGAGCTTTCACGGTGACAGAGATGCGGTAGCTTGCTCCCGGCCCCGTTGCTCCCCTGAGAGGCACTCGCAGATGCTCTGAAATCCAACAAGACCGTCACCCACATCGACCTCAGTAACAACTGGATCGGAGACGAGGACGCCGAGGCCAGGGCGCTGCCCGCGGGGGTCTTCGCAGCTTGCAATTTCGACCCCGCTTGTCCCTGAGAGGCGCTCGCAGATGCCTTGAAGTCCAACAGTACAGTCACCCACGTCATCCTCGATTACAACTACATCGGAGCCGAGGGCAGAAAGGCCGGGGTGTTGGCAGCTTGCAGTTTCGACCCCGCTTGTCTTCTGAGAGGCACTCGCAGATGCCGTGGAGTCCAACCGCACCGTCACCGTCAAGCTCAACCGCCACCTGCTCGGAGGCAAGGGCGCCGAGGCCGGGGCTCTCGGGGTTCCAGCCCTGAAGTCACCCGCGGAATTGTCACCTCGCATGGAAGCAGAGATGAGAAGGTTCCTCGGGCCGTGGGGCAACCGAAGCTTCGGCGAGCTTGTGGCTCGATCTGAATGAAAGTTGCTGCCAGGACAACGAAGAATCGGCGAAGCACTCTGCAGATGGAACGAAGTTTGAGGTGTCCCAGGTCGGGGCCCTAGCAGCCCTAGCATCCTCCAAATTGCGGGGTCCTGCATAGTGTTCCTGATGCTTTGTTGTGTGCATCGTGCGCCCGGGTCTACGACATACGGATCTTCAGCACCTCCGGAACTCCGAAGGCTCTTGCCGGAACTGGTTTACAAACGAGGCAGAGACCTTGGAGGGCACATCAGCCGGGGCGAGGTGGCCGAGTAGGGACCTGAATCTGTGTTGCACACTGCGTGCCCGTTGGCCTTTGCTGGTTGGGTCCCAGCGATGAGGTCTCGATGTGTTTATACACTGACGTCCATCGCTGATTGCAAGTGCTTGGTTCCTCTGGAGAGCATCTGCTGCCTGAGTACCCTTCGTGGGGCAGGTTGACTGATCCCCACAAAAAACGAAACAACAACCCGTTAAACATGAGACGGTGGTCTGTGGGGGGGAGGGGGCGGGGCAGGACGGCAGGACTGCACTGTCAGAGCCGCAAATGATCCTTCCCCCAACCATGCTTAGCGGAGCTCCGCCGAGGCTTGGACGGGGAAAGTGCGCATCGAGGACTGCTGTGCCGTTCTCCGGGCAGAGTCCGACGTGCTTAGATGCACTGTGGTTCCCGTGCCAGGGCCTCGCGGCTCAGCTGGCGTACAACAGCGGCACCACCCGTCTAGAACTCATAGACCAGGGCATCACAGCGGAGGACTGCCAGGCGCGGTGCCCACAGGGGACATTGCAGCCTTAGACCGGTATGCTTGCAGTTGACGATCAGCCGCACATTCAACGAAATCGAGAATTAATGTCTTTGTGTGGCTTGAGTCCCGTCGCGAGGCTCTGACAAATGTTCCAAATGTTCTGACGAATTCGGATGTAATTTGCAGTCACCTACTCGTACACCAACTGCGCTAGAAACCCAGCCGGAGACGATGAGCCCGGCACGGGGTTTCCGCTGAGAGGCACTCGCAGATGCCTTGAAGCGCAACTGTATGGTCACCCACGTCGACCTCCGTTACAACAAGATCGGGGACGAGGGCGCCAAGGCCAGGGGGTGCCCACGGGGTCTTCGCAGCTTGCAATTTCGACCCCGCGTTTGCAGGGAGAGGCGCTCGCAGATGCTCTGAAATCAAACAAGACCGTCACCGACATCAACCTCAATAGAAACAACATCGAAGTCGAGGGCACCAAGGCCAGGGGGTGCCCACGGGGTCTTTGCAGCTTGCAATTTCGACCCCGCGTTTCTTGTGAGAGGCACTCGCAGATGCCTTGAAGCGCAACTGTATGGTCACCCACGTCGACCTCGGTGACAACGAGATCGGGGTCGACGGCGCCAAGGCCAGGCGGTCCCCTCGGGGTCTTCGCAGCTTGCAGTTTCGACCCTGCGTTTGTTGTGAGAGGCACTGGCAGATGCCTTGAAGTCCAACTGTACGGCCACCCACGTCGACCTCCGTTACAACAACATCGGGGACGAGGGCGCCAAGGCCAGGCAGTGCCCGCGGGGTGTTTGCAGCTTGCAATTTCGACAACCGCTTTCCTGTGAGAGGCACTCGAAGATGTTCGGAAGTTCAACAATGTCGTCGTCGTCAGGATGTGATTGAGGCCAGCAGTTTGGTGCATCAGTCAATGCTGCGGAGCACAGAGAGTAACACAAAAGAACAGGCTCGTTTGTTTTCCATACTCCGTTCAGCGATGCACCAATAGTGGCCGCCAGGGCCTGAATCTAGTAACAGCATCATATCATAATATAAAATTTCTATTATAGTACTATTCTAATGGTACTAGTATATCAGTCTGTCAGTATATGTAATGATGAAGTACCCAGAAGCCGTAGGCCAACACTGAACCATGCAATGTCAATTTCTTAAACCACTGTCGAAATATTCAGGTCCCGATCTGATCTTGGGGCAAGGCCCACACCGCTAGGTCTTTGCCATACAAGGTTTCTCCCTGATCCCAGAGAAGTTTCGCGCCAGAAGCTCTGGAAAGTCGGTCTCGTTGAGAATCCGATTGCAGCTTCCGCTGAGAGACTACACGGCCAAAAATCTCAACACTACCGGCTTCCGCATCGCTCTCGCCTTGTAAACTTAACCCTGAAAGCCCTTTACGCCAGCTCCGCCAATTCGTGACATTGCTGGCGAGTCATTTCTGCATCATGGCGGCTTCTCAAGACAACGCTGCCTAGTGTGCGAGGCGGAAGCGAGAAAGGGACTGTTTTGGCCGTTCAATGTAGGAGACTACTGGAGACTATAGATACCATGTGCGGGGTGGCTCTTGCATTAAGCCTATATACTTCTTGTTACAGTTATGGTACGATGTTATGATCCACCTCTCGAGGTTTGGGTCGGGGTTGAGGGTAGATCTCGAGCTCCCAGTTTCACTCGTAGCCCGTCGCAGCCAGACCAGAAGTACCAGGATGCGGCCGCCCCAGTGTGGCAGATGGGTTTTGGGGTCTTTCAAACCCAGCAAAACTCACGATATTTCCCTAGACCGTCATCCTGCCGACTGAACGCAGCAACCTGTACTTCGTAATTCACGCTGCGCATTGAGTGATGCGACGCCCGTGCCACCCAAAAGAGCTCGTGTGCAAGTAGGGTTGAGGGTTTCGAGCTCTGAATGAGATTCCTAAATCCTAACTAAACCCTGAACTTTAATCTTTAAGCCCGATTCGCCCCCTAAGCCGGTGTTCCCTTACAGGAGCGCTGAGAAGCCCAGAAGCCCGGACCTCCCCTACCTGCAGCCCTGACAGGGTGTCGGTCCCTGAAAAAGCTACCGGGGCTTTGGGGCCACCGGCTTCGGGTTAAGGGCTCTTAGGGGTTATAGGGGCCTTTTCCTCATTGAGGGTTTTTGGGGCTTGACTTCCGGCAATTGGGGCGTTAGAGTTCAGGTTTAAGGCTTTGGGTCAATTTTGGGCAGTCGGGTTTCAGGGAAACAAAGCATGTGCTGTCCCTCAAAAATCTTACCACTGGCTCCTAGAGCCCTGAGCCCCGTGCTTTCAGCAATGTCCAACTTCCCAACACTCCGCCGGCTCAAAAGCTCTGAGTAAAAGAAAGTATCGGTGCTGTGCTCTGAGCGTTTCCCACTCTTCGCTGCGACACGAAGCCATGGCCCGGCAGCTGGAGCAGGCCACCTCTCCGTAGAGTTGGGTTGTGGGGTTTAGGGTTTCGGGTTCAGGGTTCACAGTTTAGGTTGGTGTTTTGACCTTCGATTTTGCTTTAGGTTTGGGGTTTACTTCGGTTTTGGGCTTTGGGGAGCGGGACCGTGCCCTTCTTGAGATAGTTTTCGCTCCGGAGCACCCAACCTTTTTGATTCAGCGGCTTTGTTCCCGGCTCCCTACTACAATCATTGCTTAAGCACCCCTAATGCTTCTTTACTGCACTAATGCCCCGCCCTCACCCGACCCCATCGCTTGACAAACATCCCTTAATGGAACAACAGCATCACAGCAGGGTTTAGGGTTTAGCGATTGCGCCGCATGGAAGTTGTTCAGCATATCGTTTTCAGCAAAGAGGCAGAAGATAGGCTCCCTTTTTGAGTGAGGATCTCCTGACAAGGACCTGTATTCCCAATGGTCCCTCCATCCCTGAAGCTTTTCGAGATGCCTCAGAGGCGCTTTCACGGTTGCAACACACCCCCAGACCAACACAGGAGATCTATGACATGGAGTCAATGTCGGAGACGCACACCGTGCTGAGGGGAGAGCAGAAAGAGCCGCATCCCCAGCGTTGTGGTGTTGCAGGGTTCAGAACTGTAAGTGTAGACGCAAGCCCCTGCGTTCGAAAGCTAAACTCCACAGAGGCATAAATCCGAAGGCTATAACTCCTTACATCCCGAGCCAGAAAAGCCAAGGACCCACTGGTGCCACGACTTAGGGCTTTGAGGGTTCGCGTTTTCGGGTTGTTACATTCAGGTTGGGACTTCGTCCGTCCTTGCGTGTTCGAGCGCGTTTCTGTCTTTGCCTTCAAACCCCCTAAGCCCTAAACCTCCTCGGGGCCCTGAGCAAGGGCCGTTCTTGAAAAAATGCTGCTTGATCTTTGTATGGCTTCACTTCTTTCTGGCCGGGTGTATACTAGTTTTTTGGAGAGAAAGACATGCATACTTAAAGGATCATGGGACTTAGGAGGGTATGAGCAGCTTCTAGCCCCAATCAATAAGTACTTATAATCATACGTTTACAACTACCAAATACACATCTTCTCATAGATGCTACAGAAGTCCAAAGCCTTCCCTAAACCTTATAAAACCTATAAACCCTACACCCTAAACCCTACACCCTAAACCGTAAACCTTAAACCCTAAACCCTAATGCTTCGAAAGCTGATAAAACCCCATTGAGCATCAGCTCTGCACCTGAAGCCCACTTGCCAGGACTTCCCCTGTGTGCCGGTTTAGGGCTTTCGGGTTTCGGGGGTTTGGGGTTCAGAGGTTTAGGGTTTAGGGTTCAGCGGTTTGCGGGTTTCGGGGGGTTTGGGCCCCCAAGACCCCCCATGATCAACTTCCCAAGCCATCATGCTAAGTTGACTGCCCGAGTTCAGCAGAGCTCGGTCTTAGCCTTCGGCGCACACGAAGCCCCCCAAAAGCTTAAATCCAACCGTCTTCAATCAAAGCGAAGCTCTGAGGCAAAGCAGATGGTCGAGGACCGACTGGGGTCCAGGTTGTGCTGCGTAGTGCCGATACCCAAGGGGTCTGAAGAATCATAAACACTGCCCCCCCAAACATTTCGCGTTTCGGGTTTCCGGTTTCGGGGCCCTGCCTTCTTCTGAAGATGGGAAACTCTGGATCAGGGTTTGGTAGGCAGGCTCGTGACTGAGGATTGCCAACTAAGGCTTAACATCGCAGCCTCCACAAAGGCCCGTAGCCCCAAAGCATCCAACACGGCCTACAGCCCGAAGCTCTAACCCTGAAGATCCCAAGCCCTATAAACCCGAAGCCCCCTAAACCCTAAACCCTATACCCTGAAGATCCTAAGCCCTAAACCCTAAACCCTATACCCCAAAAACCCTAAACCCTAAACCCTGAAGACCTAAGCCCTATAAACCCGAAGCCTTCAACCCTGTCGCCGGGCCGGGGCTCCCCGTGCTTTTTTTTTTAAAGGGGGCTTTCGGCCGTGGGTGAGGGTCTCAGGTCTGGGGTTTTGGGATTTGGGGGTTTCTCTGGGCGGTTTTTTTCAGGGCATTCGGATGTTGGGTTTGGGATAGTGGGAGGGCGGGGGTGCTTTGGGTTGTGAGTTCGGGGCTTCGCACATACCCCGTCTGACATTCTTTAGGCTTATGGGTTTAGGTTGTTCAGCTTGGGGTGCTGGCATAGCACGGTTTGCGCAGAGGGCTCAATGCCCATCCATTCAAGGAAAAGTCTTAAGCGACATAGGTTTCTTCCAAAGACTTGCGGCTGACGATTTTTTGATTTTAGGGTTCCACGGTGAGACGCGACCGGCAAACGCCTAAATCACTCGCTTCTTCTTGGCAGGACGGTGCTGTTTGGCCTGGGCTTGCTGGGCTGTTGGCGCGGCAGTGGCCAGGAACTGCGGGGGTTTTGGGTCTCCTTTCCGGGTTCTGCAAGGGGTGCAAGAGGTATGTCACGGTTTTGTTATGGATTTTCCAGAGATTCTTCAGAGTTTGACTTAAAGCCGCTGCTGCAGCTGCTCGCTCTGCCGTTCGTGGGCTAGTGTGGAGGAAATACCAATATGAGGTTCCTGTAGTTTTGAAGCGGGGGTTTGCTGTAGGTTTTATAAGGGGTTACTGCTCCTAAACCGTAAACCCTAAATCCTAAACCGTGGGTTTATGAAGGTTTTGAGACCAAAAACCCTCTTAGCCCTATGACCCAACCTGAACCTTACCAGGCTAATTCCGAAACCCCTACCCTCAGAGTTACGGGGATGCGTGCTAACCCAGGAGTCGATGGCTGCAGCATTTCACCTCCGAAGACACTGAGGACCACTACACTTGCCTCGCGGCTGATGGGTTGGGGGCTCTTTGGGGTGTCGGGGGCTCGCTGAAAGGTATCTATTTCGATGGTGCTGAGGGGGTATCAGAACCCAGGGTTTGGGGCCACACTGTACTACAATTGGAAGAGCGATGCAAGGGAATTTAGGATTGTGACTACTTCCGACCCTTGCAGTATCCCTAACAGCCCAAATGCTGCCACCCCCATTGCAGACACGTCGCAAGCCATGTCACGTTGACCCTAGAACCGAAGCCCAGATTCCAAAACCCGAGAACTTGCTTACGGCTCACGACGCCTTGGCAGCTGTTGTCCAAGTCTACCCAGTATCCCTGCACATCCCGTATACCCGGTTAGAATCATCCCCGGGAGCCGCACCAATCCTGAATTGATGGTCAGAAGATCACCCAAGGAAGCCCCAATCCCCACACCTCACGCCCCTTATGCCCCAAACCGGCGATTTAGCATAATCTAGGATTCTTGATTGCCGTCCAGTTTTCTGCCGAGGCTACCACCCGCTTAACATGCAGGTGCGCTGCTTGAAACTGGCCTGCACTGGCCAAAGCAGTTAGTATCGCCATGTAGTACACAAGCAGAAGCCACAAGTAGCACAGTCAAAAGTAAACATAATAAGTAAGGGAGCGCAAAGGACATACACCATGAAACAAGCTCTAGATATGCAAACACGCATGCAGATAGACAAGACAATAGGAAAACTTGATAAGATCTTCGCAGGGTATACTCTCAAGGAGAAGTTCCTGTGAGGGGTCTCGGTACCTCGATGGTAGGTACTGGAATCTCGTAAAAGCAGCCCATGGGTCTCTTCGATTTCTCAGAGGTCCTCAACCCGTTCACACCACACCCCTAACACCGACCCCATAAACCCGCGTAAGAGACGCACAAGACCCTGAACCCTGAACCCTATAGACCCCAGGGCCAAGAGCAGCCCAGGACATGTAACGATTCGGCGTATCCAGAAGGCGGCCACCGGAGGCTGAGGAACCAGACCGACGATTTGACTGAAGCCATTGCAACTTCCGATGTGAGGTACAGCTTTGGGGGTTTGCAAGGTTAAGGTTTTTAGGGTTTAGAGTTGGGGGTTTGGGGTCTTAGGGCTTAAAGCTCTACTTAGTAGCTCAAGCCAAAGCGTGAAAGCCCCACCCTTCTTATCTTAAGCCGTTGATAGTACTCGGTGAGCCCCTAGGTCTCTCAGCTCATCGCCAAACCCCTCACCCCTTCTCTTGAGTGTTGTTAGGCTTGCTTTAGAGGTTCATTATCATACAACTAGGTTTAGAGGTTCCGTGGATTACAACTCCAATGGATTCTTAACCACATTATCTGTATCACGATTCTAACGACGCTTAAGTATTCCCCAAGCCCCAACTCCTTAACTCTGCCTGATTTCGCGGTCCCCAACACAGTTCGGCCCCCTTATAAAAAAGGACCCTAAATTACGGACCCTGATCCCATAATTGCTTGTAGTGTAAACCCACGGGAGTCATTAAGACTGCAATTTCTTGGAATGCCGCGGGCGTGTGTGTGTAGTAGACCCACTCAGGCAAATATGCGATCGCTCTTTTTTGTTGGCATCTCCGAGCATTACGTCGCCTCGGTGTGCATGCTTCTCTATCAGCTCCAGCTGCCGATGACGAACTGCGACTGTGCCGACCAATCCACCTTTAAGAGTCCTGACTGTTTGGCGCGCCGGGTTCAAACCTCAACCCCTTTAGGGGACCCCAAAACCCCTATAAACCCCTAAACCCCTAAGCCCTAAACCCTGACCCTCAAGGTTTCAGGGTGATGGTCTAGGAGTGTTTTAGGGAACACCGTTAAGGGTAGAACCCTGAGTTTACAGAACAACTGGTTGGGGAGCTAGATCTAGTTTGTGTAGAACTTGCTAGTTCCCGGACCCTTGGAGTGATTCTAACCCCAGGCCAACATTTCCCTACCTGGTTTAGGGTCAGCGACTGTTTCAGAGCAATTTGGGAAAGTTCGCAACCGAGGAGTGTGCATCTCCGCCACGGCGTGCCAGCGCACAGCTCCAGGATGCTCTCGGAGGAGTCCTGCGCAGTGCTCTAAATTGGGTTCTCCCTGTGGATCCCCAGTCCCTGTGTAGGACAGTGCACCCTTGTCTTCACTTCACACGCAATTTAGAGACGCACCCATAACTTCGCAACTTGGCAGTTTGTTTGGGCCAGGCCTGTGTTTGTCAGGATACTAGTTATCAACTCCGCTTGCACAACCTGGCGTTGACTTGAACAGGGTTCGAATATGCTATGCCGAAGCCCTAGAAAGCCTTCTTCAAATGCTGTGGCGGGTCAGGAACCCTGAAGCTTCATGCCACAGTGCTTCCAGGTGCAGGGGTGGTTGAGAGTAGGCGTGTTAGGCAGATCACTGCAGCTCGGGTTACCCTACTATAGCCGTGCCGGCCAAGTTCCTCCGATCCTTGAAGCACTCCCTACCAAAACCATGTAAGTAAAACTGTTCGACAACCTGTACAGTAAAAACCCTAAGACGAAGCCTGCTAAATTTCGAACCCTAAATTTCGCCTTAAAGTAGAAGTAGTACTCAACAGCCGCGAGGATGCCAAGAGAAAAGTCGCTGCGCTGACCCTCCGCGACCAGAAGCTGCAGCTAGGCAAAGAAGCTCCCACCTTTCCTTTCAAAAAGGGTCTATAGGGGTTACTAGAAGGGGTACTATGTACAAGGGTTTAATATAGAAGCCTAAATAAATGCCCAAAATTCTGTTGCTTGGCATGATGACCTGCTGCTGTTTCATTGCTTACGGCCCCAAAAACCCCTCAAACCTAAGCCCTAAACCCTAAACCCTAATCCCTGCATTTCTCGAAGTCAGGTACGAGGCTGCCGTGGAGGAGTTCTATGCACGTGTGGCGCACGTCGAAGCGCGCACCGGCTTGTCGCTGATTTGCGCCGGGTGACGGGGTCATTTAGGTGCCTTACAGTACTGTTTGGCTTAGAGCTTTCCAGGCCTTTTCATCGAGTTTTTCCAGGATGCTATGGGGGCTTTTACAAGGGTTCCCTAGTGGGTTCTACTGGGACATGTTTCACGGCGGCCTTTTAAAGGAAGGTCGTCAATGCATGCAAGCCCTTTTCCTCCAAACCCCCCAGCCGCCTGAGCAGCAGAATTCCCCGTAAAGTCGTAAAGCTCTTCGGCCGCGTTTTTCCGAATGAGAGCACTGACATCCCAGTTCAAGGGATCGCGTAAGCCTTCTCAAAACCAAGCCCTGGGTTCAGAGCCCAATGTGCCGAATCCTTAGTGGAGCCCAAACACTGCCAGCTCCACATCCACAAGAGATCTGCGAGTCAGCGGCTCCCCGCGTCGGAGCAAAAAGGCTATTGGGGACTGTTTTGAAGGGTTTCCCGGTAAAGGGTGCTTAGGGTTTATAGGGCTTCATAAGACTGGATGGTGGTTTATGTTTATCGGCACAGGTCGACAGTCGATAGGGGAACAAGAGCAAACAAGACTTCAAAGAGGTTGATGCGGCTTCGTAAGGGTTGTGTAGGGTTTGATGAGGTTTATTCCAGACAGGGTGTTGTTGTAACTACGACAGGTTCAAGAAACTTCAGGACACGGAATGTATGCTGTACCCCCGGGTTGCTCTAGACAGGGTTCCATTTGGGAAGTGCTCACACTCGGGCAGCCCTTGAAGGCTTTATCCTGAACTTGACACCATCGGGAGGGTTTGTGTTTGCGGACATATCGCGATCGTTTTGTGCTCGGTTTGTACTTTCGGTGTCGTCGTCGTCGGGATGTGGGGGATGTCGGAGTTCAGGGACAGAGAGCTTGCGCGCGTTGTTTGTATGCTTGAGGCTTATAAGGCCTCGCGTTTAGGCATTTAATGAGTAGCCCTGTGTCGACAGAGGGTTCACTGGTTTGTTTTAGGTACAGCTTGAAACAGAAAGTTGCATTGCTTACAAAGAGCCGAGACAGCTCATACAAATCTGTGTCGCGAGCATCAAAGCCGGTATAGCAGCTCTAAACAAAGTATACAGAAGCACCATACAAGTGACTTCTAAAGGCTTGTGATCATTTCAGACATGAGACCTTAATCAAGGCCCCTAAACACCAAAGCCTTAAAACTTAAACCAACCCACAAGATTTTCCGTTCCTAGAAGCACTTCTCCCTGCTGGAATGGAGGCGAAAGAGCTCCAAGAACCCGACAGACTTTGCCTGGGCTTGGACTTTTTTAGAGTTTAGTGTGCTTTCGCACTGTCCTACGTCGGATGATATCGCGAAGTAACCGCGTTGCCGTCCTCAATAATCCTAGGAACGGTTTAGGGCTTAGGGTTGCGCAACACTGGCAGAAGCCCAGAGACACTTCTCCGGCTCTCAGAAGAAGGTGTGGCGACAAAGGGAGCATCATGTCATAGTGGTAGTGGTAGAGTAGGTAACCATTAACCCTTGTGGGGTACTACAATCCCCTGACCTTACCGCAGACTCCTAGCTAACCCCTGAATCAAGGAATGCTCCTGGGAGCCAACCCTAATGAAGGGATCTTGAAGAATCAGGGTCTGGCATAGTGCCTTGTGGAACCCCATTGCATCAACGTGGCCACGCTCTTCCTGGGGAGACCGGCGAAGCCGCTCCGCGGCAGCGCTTGCTTATGGGTCTGGGTGAAATTCGCTGGGGTAGTTCTGTAAACTTTTGGTCTAGGGTTTAGGGTTTAGCGGTTTAGGGGTTTAGGGGTTAGGGTTCCTTTATGTGGGATCCTTGTTGCCAGGAGGGTGGGTCCCCAGGCGCACCCCAATTTGGAAAACGTCCAATTGGTCAACAGGTGGCCTGACGAATACTGTTTCTCTTGAGTGTAAAGATCTGAGGAGTATCGGCAAAGAGTGCATCGTCGGTTGCCGGATTTTTTTCTTGCGTGCGCTGCGTCCTGAAAGCTACATCTCGCGAAACCTATAGGGAATAAAGCTTCAAGAATCTTCTGGATCCTAGCCCACAACGCAAGGCAACGCCGCAAAATCCCGGCATTACGTAAGCTTCAGTGTCATAACCAAACCGAAAGGTTGATCGGTAACTACCGACAGTAGAGTTTAGGGTTACACCGCCCAGTGCATCTATCCAGATCGCACGATTTCCAGATGCGGAATACCCGTCAAACTTTGTTAGAAGCCATATATCACCAGATTTGTGCCAAAATGCTTGAAGAAAGGTCTGTTCGGGTTTACCCCTGAAGCTTGAATCATCACTCTGAAGTCTTAAACATACATACAAAGCCTTGAACCCTAAGCCTTAAGCTTTGAATCCCAAACCAAGGGCCTTGGACTCGAAACTCTAAATTCAAGGCCCCTCGCGAAACAAAGGATGCAGAGACGAGCCTTGAGCTCTAACCTCCAAGTTCATAAACAACCGAAGCAAGAACGGCAAATTACTCCAAATCAAAGGGCATCCCTCGGTTCGTCGTTGGCAGAGCTCTACCTCACGGACGTCCGCCTCTTGTCGGAAGAAGACGAGAGGTGCTTCGACGAATGGGGCCTTGAGCAGGGGCTAGCAACCTGTAATTCTGCTGATGCACGAAATCTCGCATCAATGTTTCAAGTACCTGAAACGGCTTTATGCACGGGATGTTGGGTGTACTTTTTGCTATGGATCATGCAGGGTGTTGTCCATCAGCAATTTGGATCAAAGTCTCCGCCCACCCACACAATAATTCGATCTGGGCGGAAGACTTGACAGTAGGCGGCAAACCCCCAACCCTCAACCACAGTCAAACCATGAACCCTGGAATCTAAATTCTGCAACCCTGAACCCTAAACCCAATGTAAAATCTCTATCGACTCCTGGGTCGGAAGCAGTTACTTACTGTAGCCTTCTTGGGTAGAATACCCCCGACCTGCCTCCTCCTGCTCGTACCAGCGCTTGGCAGTATTTGCAGCAGTATTACTCCTACCCGCTAGTGGTGCCAAACACCACGAGTTCCGATTCCTCCCAGTAGAACCCTCGTAGTAGTATCGTTGAAGTGACCCTCACAGTAGTGCTAGTCACACTTGTATCTCGTGCCCTTAGGATTCACTCACAGGCGCCGAGTTGCTGAACTCCCGGTGGCTTCTCTTAGTTCGTCAGGTATTGTTATGTCTTCTGATAGAAAGGCAAAGCCGTGAATGAGCACGTTGTCAGGAAATGCCAATGCGAATCCAGGTTGCAACGTCGAGCAATTCCCGCTTGGGTGTCGCACGAGTCTATGATAGCTCCTTTCACCCACAAATAAAGAACGCCTGCGCATGCCCTGCACATCAGTCTTGATTTCCACAGTTCCGGGGCGATCTAAAGTCTAGAAAAAGGACCCTCAAAGGGACCTTCAATTTACAGAGCTACCCATCTAGATAGCTCTCGAGCTTCAAGCAAATCGATATGGTGTTTTCAGCTTATTCCATATGCATGCTCTTTGTGCAGCAAGGAGGTTGCCAGCAGAGTTGCCCCCTCCCAACTCTAAGCCGTAAGCCCTGAGTGCTGCTACTACTACCACTAAGCGCTTTAAGCCAGTGGCCGGTAAAGACAGGTCGCAGATGGGGTGCTTGTGGAGCAGCACCAATGTCGTCAGCCATTGCGCTGCACAAAAGGTTTGTTTCCCATCCGAGTGCTTTGTAGGGTGTTTCTCAAGGGTCCGCGTAATATGCTTGTTGGCACCCTCGCCCTAAACCCAACACCCACAAGCCTGAACGTACTCTTTAGGAAGCCATTGAGGCCTAAGTACATGCTAGATGGGCGCATGGACCCTTAGAGTGTCATGGAGTTTCATTGGCCTTCTACAGGGATTGGAACGGCTTGTCTGAGTTTGTCCTGTACCGGAAACCTGTGTTTGAAACTGTTGGATGCTTACATGTTGGTACAAGTCTCAAAGGTTACCCTTCATGGCCTAGTTACGGTTCTGAAGTGCCTCGCAAACGGAATGTGCAGCACCACTCGTAGTCAGTGAATTTTTGCCTTTCATGTAGAAAAGTCTGGACTTTTGGCAGACACGTGTTGTCTTTCCTCTCCTCTGGGACCAGATTCCACAGATGCTGTACATGGGGATCCAAGAGACCTGAACCAAGAGTTTCGTCCTCGAGTTTGCGGGGCTCCAGCATTCCATAGTTTCTTCTTGGATCAGGGGACCTGGCTGGTAGGATTATGTACGAGTAAGGCGGCAACGATCAGCTTCATGACAGTTCGAAAGCCTTCAAGCAGGATTTCCAGGTCGTTCAGATATTCGGGTTCCACGTTTAGGGTTTGGGCCTACCTTTCGGCCAAAAGTCTGTGCACATTCAGAACTTGCTTCTTGCTTGTTGGAGCCCAGGGATTTAGCCTGGCCTTCCTCACAATGCCTGTCTGAGGTAAGTACGACACTCCCACGCTGAACACGGAGGCGGCGCTTTAGTATCAAACTCTGTTTTTCAGGGTTCAGCGTATAAGGTCGGGATAGCTGCAATGCCCGATGTTTAGCTGTATACCTTATGAACGGATTTCAAGTGCTTCAGTAGAGTACCTGGGGGGGGCTCCCGCGCCCTTGCTCGGAAGCAAGCAAGCAAGAGAGAGAGAGAGAGAGAGAGAGAGTAGCCATTTTGGCTCAAGTCGACCTGCCGCTTCCCCTTGTGGGGGGCGCTTGAGGACGGCCCTGTGGGTTTGCTGGTTGTTCCCAGCACTCCCATTGGGTGGACGTTCCTGGAGCGGGGGGGAGGCTTGAGCCTCACATCCGCTGCCGCGTTGCTTCAGAGGCCCCTTGCAGGTTTTGTTTAGACGTGCGCAATACCCGTGAAGGGCACGAACGGACTACTATTTCCTTTGGGGGGACCTTGACATTGCAAGACTGACCTTTCAGGACCTCAGCACTGGGTGGGGGACGCCTTCTACTCAGAGTTCGTGACTTGGACAGGAAGGGCGACATAGTGAAGGCCAAACTACAGGGGGAAGATGGGCAAGAAATGTAAACTCTGTAGGTACGGAGGGGGGATCTGTACCGTCGGCTCTTCGCCGCGGCCACTTCGGGAGATGACGCACTTCGAGACGCGACGGGGGATGATTCTGCTTTATGAACCCGAAGGCCTTGACCGATGGATAGGCCAAAACATAGCAAAGGACGAAGTCAGTAGGCGATACCGCGATGTCTCAGCGGGGACGTTTCTCACACGAAAAATGGCCAAATCCTATGAGGCTTACCATGCCCGACGTTTACAGCGAAGCCGCACGGGGGACAAGGTAGACAAATACATCCACATCGTGGATAAGTACCTGCCGAAAGTCGCGGAGGAGGCTCGCATCTACATTGGTCGCTTTCCCGACCACGTGGGGCGTCTGCTTGGGCAAGCAGAGGAGGAAGCTGCGCTAGTGCCGGAGACAGCCAACCAATGGCCATGGGGGAAGTCCAGGAGCACATGGTGAAATACCGTGAGAAAAAGGAGACCTCAAGAAGCAGCTGACGTGGGACCCACAGGGAAACTTTTACTCCCTCAATGCAGTTCTGTTCCGACTTTGAACGGTCTTCGACGTCGACAACTGTGAAAAAGTCCGACTTCACTTTCTGAGAGGGGGATTCAGTGTAAAGGTGTGAACTTTTTACAGGCTCGGTAGCCTCACTCCGTTCAACCCAAGCAATGGGCCAAATTGCCCGCAATCCTTGTATCTTTTCAGCTCACCTTGGCACGGGACCTTTTCGTTCCTCTTTGACTAGAATTCGGGGGGTGGGGAGGCCAAATTCAGCCTCGATCCAGCCATGTACGTATCCATGTAACTTCCTTTCAAAACGAAGGGGACAGCATGTTTTTCTTCTGCCACCCCCAGGCCAGCGAGGGTCCGCATGGGGGATGGGTTGTTTGCACTTGTCGTGACACCTTGAGGGATTTGTTGTTTCAGCATCAAGGGGGGATCTCGCTGTGCCGTCTTTTGTATAGCAGAGCCGCAGAGGGGTTATCCCCTTCCGCGCAAGTTCAAAACCCTGCAGGGACCTGCGGGTGCGCGTTCGCGTGCGGGGGGTTGACGGCCGTCACCCCTCCTTGCCCGGTAGAGAGAGAGAGAGAGAGAGAGAGAAAGTGTGTGTGAGAGAGTGAGAGGGTGGGACTGAACTGGTCGTGTCACACCCGTGGGGTGGCCTAGCGGCCAGGGGGCCTGAACATCCCCTTACACCCGAAGGAAGAGAGAGAGAGAGAGAGAGAGAGAGAGAGGGAGAGACAGAGAGAGTGTGCTTCGCTTTGTTTGCACGAGGGGGACAGGGCGACAGGTTTTGAGTCTTTTCCATCGTTGCATGTAACCC
>CAJNJA010007607.1:0-16011 GCA_905231915.1 Symbiodinium necroappetens
CACCACCACCACCACCACCACCCCCGCCGCCGCCACCACCACCACCACCACCACCACCACTACCACGAGGAGTAGTAGTAGTAGTGGTGGTAGTAGTAGTAGTAGCAGTAGTAGTAGTAGTAGTACTCCTCCTCCTCCTCCTGCTGCTGCTGCTGCACCAAAACTTCACTCCCTCAACAGTTCAGATCCAAAGCTGAGCCCAAGGAAACAATGAAGACAGCTCCCGAACCAAGCTTCCATTTCAGGCCTCAAGTTTACTGGTTGATGCTTTTGGGTTCAGTGCTTTGGGGGCAGGTTTCCACCAGCGGTTCATAGCCTTGTGTGGATGTAGACCCTAGACCCTAAACCCTAAACCGGTAGGATTGTCGGGTGGTTTTTGAGGAAACCCAGACCTCAGGACTGATCTGTAGGATTGACGGGCTTGTTGAGACGGGTTTGGCTTCTTTGTTGCTGATTTTGGGCCGTGGTTTCTTTATTTTTCGGCTTCAGCTCCGTGACCTTAAACTCGAAACCCTCATTGCCAAACCCTGGCTGCACTCAGGTCCATGATTTTCTGGAAAATTGGGAGCTCAGCATGACCAGGGAGGCGGGAGATGACTGCCAGCAGCCCTGAAGCCGTTTAGGGTTTAGGGGTTTAGGGGTTTAGGGTTTTGCCCAAACCGCGGAGCCTGAACCTGATGCCCCGAACCCTGCCCCCTGAACCCTGCATCCTAACCCTGGTGGAGGCTTAGCTCAAGAATTCGGTTCTAGAAAGCCGGCTTGGAGTCCTGAGGCTCAGACTGTAGACCCAAGCAGAAGGTGTGTGTGTGTGTGTGTATGTGTGTATATATATATATTATTTATTTATTTATTTATGTGTTTACACACACACAGACATGTCCAATATATGTAAAGTGTGCGTGTGCATAGACGCGGAGATGTATAGGGGCTTGCTGCTGATTAAAGGGTTTAGGGTCTGCTTGTTTTCGTCGCACAAGCCATTAGATGTTTGGGATTTTGGTGCGGGATGTGGTGTGGGGTGCAGAAGACGTTCCAGAGTGGTGGTGTCTCTCCATGGCCCTGCCTTCGAATCTGGCGGCCTGAGTCCCTCATGTGCTCGCCTTGAAAATGTCACCCGGAACACTCTAGTAGTATCGAGCCGGCATAGATTTGGTAATGCTACGCGGTGAGATCGTCCTTGTTTGTACTATGATGCCACCCCCGGAGCCCTTTTCCAGGTATGAAGGCTCTCAATAACTCCCTAAACCCTAAGCCCTAAAACCTAAACTCTAAACCCTAAAACCTGAACCCTAAAGTCCTAAACCCTGTGTCCATTTAATTTAAAGGATCGACCTGAGAGGTCTTCCTGCGAGAAACGACGGTGCAGCCTCTTCGACGGGAAGATTTAGTGAAAGCCGGGTCCCCAAAAGAAATGCCGGGACCCGGGCATGAAAGGTTAGGGTTTAGGGTTTAGGGTTTCGGGTTTAGGGTTTAGGGATTCGATTGCGGAGACGTCACGAGTCTGGGGGTTGAACTGCGCCATCGGCCTTTTTTTAAACGTTTGTTTGGGAGTTTTTTTGACGGTCCCCAAAGTGCGGCTTGGGGACTGCGGGTCGAGCTGTTGCGTCGGTTTGGTCTTCCGCAGGGGGTATCCCACAGCCCGAGTAGACCCTAAACCACCCTACCCATATATAGGAAGCCCCACATCAAACACACCCGTGGCGGATCCCAGGAGTTTGCGTCAATGACCTTAGATGCTCCAAGTGGGAGCGAGGCAGTCCTTGAGCAGGCACGGGGTTCTTTAAAACTTTAGACAGGCGGCGTTCGGTGCTGTTGAAAGGGAGTAGGGTGCTTGGTTTCCGTACCCCAAAACGCCTAAGCCGTGTTAAGTGTTAGGGGCTTTTAGTGGTTTAGGGGTTTAGGGTGCACATTGGTAGTTCTCTAAATTAGGGTCCCCCAATATAGTACGGCCCCCTTATAAAAAGAACCCCCAAAGGAACCCTAACTTAGAAAACTACCCACATTGCCGTTTGGGGGCGTTTAGGGACGAGGGCTTAAGGTCTCCTGCTTGGAGCTTTTGGCGTAATAAGGTTAGGGTGCCTTTTTTCGGGGGCTTCGGGCATTTGGGATGAGGGTACAGTTTCAGGGCTCAGAGCTGTTGGTCAGAAGCTTCGGGGGTTTTGAATTTCAGATTCACTGCTAGGGCCTTGGCTCTAAGCCCTAAGCCCCTAGGCCCTAAGTCCGAAAGCCCAAACCCTAAGCCCAAAACCCAAAGACCTAAACCCTAAACCCAAAGAGTTAAACCCTAAATCGTGGTTTCGATGAAGTTTGAGGCAGGGACTTCGGCGTTTAAGGTTTTCGGGTTCGCTCGAGATTCGGGGCGAGGGCCGAGCTCTGCTGTAGGTTTATGGCTTAGGGACTTTGGGCTTAGGGTTTAGGGCCTTTAGGGTTTAGTGTTGAGGGCTGAGGGTGAAGGGCGATGGGCTGCTAGAGGGTTTGGGGAGTTAGCATCCGGGGTTGTGTGGGTGCTTCTGGACTAAAGGGTGTACACGATATGGTGCAGGTCTTTGGTGTTCTCAGTTTCGTTTTTACGGTTTAGGCTTTGTGCAAACCCCCGGCGGTGTGCGAGGTGCTTGTAGCTGAAAGTCCTCGGCTATTGTGAGTACTGAAACATGCAGTCTTCAAAGCCCACTCTTTCGCATCCTCCAGGAACTAATGAGCATTTTCCTTCGATTCCTCGACGTAGTAAACTGGCAGGGCACCATGTTTCCTCAAACTCCCTTCGGCTCAGAGGCTACTTCTCCAGGAAACCTTTACCATTGAGGGTCTACAAAGGTGCACAACATTTTCTCGAAAGTCGAAGCTGAACTCACCGGGCAGGTTCTTGCATCTGCAAGACGCCAGCGGAGGTGCCAACTGCATCTGCGCATCAGGGTCTGCGGCGCTGCATCCAGGGTCAAACCCATAAACCCTAAACCCTAAAACCCTAAAACCTAAACCCTAAGCCCTAAACCCTAAACCCTACCATACTCGACTAGAATAGACTAGACCAGGCTATACTATAATTTACGATGGGTTTCCTCTGACCAAAGCTTGATCGCCCCCCCCCCCCCTAAGCTAAACCCAGCCAAACCTTCCCCCCCAAGTCCACTATGCCCAACCCCTTAAATCCGTTACTCCCTGAATTCCAAGTCATCCTTAACATGCGGTTTGTGTTGCGACAGCAACACCATCCAAGCTTTATCAGAGAGCCTCTTGAACCTCGATCCCCGAATCTCAAAGGCTCAGCATTCCACTCCCTGTGAAAGAAGGGATACCCTCTTTGGGGGGTCCTTAGAATAAGGATCCTACTATTTAGGGTACTATATTAGGGTCCCCTTAGTTTTTTAGGCCCCATGCAAAGCCTTTGAACTACAACCTTAAGCGAAGACTCGGACTCCAGTCGATACTCATTCCCAACTCCCGACCCACTCCTCCAAACCTTCAGCCGTAAGCCCAACACCCTAATTGCCAAATCTTAAACCGAAAATCCCAGAGCACCCTGAAATGTTTGTGAACCAAACCTTGGATCCCCTTGAATGCCAAACTCGGCGTTTAGGGATTGGGGTTTAGGGAATTGGGGGTTCGGTTTGGGGTTCGAGTTTTAGTAGTGTTCAGGGTTGAGGGTTTCGGGTTTAGGGGTTTAGGGTTTAGGGGTTTAGGGTTTAGGGGTTTAGGGGTTTAGGGGTTTAGGGGTTTAGGGGTTTAGGGGTTTAGGGCGCCTTCGCTGTTTTGTTTCCAGGTCGGCTGTCCCCGAGGCCATTCCCGAGGAGCAGTGCAGATGAGGATGTGCGGCACTTACTGGGTTCTTGTTCAGCAACCTAGCTGGGGGTTTCCGAAAATAGGCGACCCCAATAGAGTACCCTAAATAGTAGGAGCCTTATTATAAGGACCCCCAAATAAGGTAACCCTAACTTCGGAAACTCCCAAATTTGAGGTACAATAGGGATTCCTCATTTACACCGCTGGCTGACGGGATCAAGGTCTCAGGCTTCGTGTTTGGGAAGGTTTGCCCTTAGGCTCCATAGTAGTTCCGTTTTGTGGCTTATATCTAGGATCCTATAAGGTAATCCCCTAAACCTAAACCCTAAACCCTAAACCCCAAAAAGGAACTCCTATGGAGCCTATGGTTTAGTTTACGGTTCAAACTGTTTCAGCCCCATGGTCCTCGCACGCATGTTAAGGGTTTCGTTCTATGGGCACCCGCACTTCGAAGTCCGGTACTTCGACAATACACTTCCTTGGGGTTTAGGGTTTAGGGCTTAGGGTTTAGGGTTTAGGGCCCACCACCATATCCCACGTTCTTGTCCCCATCATCTCCCTGTCACCTTACTGGCAGGAAGGGCAGGCACAACAGCAATAGAAACATTTGGCCGCGGCGCAAGAAGAACCACTGCGCGAACAGAAGTGTTGGGGCTTCAAGTGAGTGTCGCGGCAGTTGGTTGCTGCTATCGGTCTGTAGGTATGTAAGTAAGTGAGGAAGTCAGTAGGTAAGCAAGTAAGTAAGTAAGTAAGTAAGTACATAAGTAAGTAAGTAAGTCGGTAAGTAAGGATGTATGTATGTATGTATGTATGTATGTATGTATGTATGTAGGTATGTTGTTCATGACCAGCAACGAGCCTGACTGTCAGAATTGCTGTTTTGTCCCGCGTCAGGGCCCATCAGACATCACTAGCAAATATTGTTGTTTCTTATTTACGATCGTTGCCCGCAGTCGTGCGTTTAAGATTTCGTTAATTGCGCTGCTGCTTGTCACAAACTCTCGATGGAGCTGACTCCTGACTTTGTTACGTGTTTGTTTTGGTTCTTTCCGGCTGTTGTCTTGGGCATGTAAGGTTTACGATTCATCCCTAAACCCTAAACCCATGTGTTAGATCTTTGACGGCCCGGGCTGAGGCAGAATACAAACTCGACGTCTTGGCAATGCAAAGACTCCCATGCAACGACGGATCCGGTTGGAACGAAAAGGAGCAGCTCTGGGTCGCTCCGGGTGCTTTAGCGGTTCGAGTAGGGTTTTTGAGGTATGGTCGGGTATAGTTTACGGTAGATAGCATGTAACAGTTAGTATACAGTATATCGTACATAGTACATAGTATTTCGTATACAGTATATAGCATATAGCATATAGTATATAGCATCTAGTAGATAGTGTATAGTATATAGCATGATAGTACATAATACACAGTATGTAGTATGTAGTATATAGTATAGTAGAGTAGAGCTCCAATACAGGGGCTTCAGTAATTAGAGTAGGGCTTTGGGGTATGGTATTGCAAAGTTAAAGAAAGGCTGATAACGGGATCAGGATACTGTTGCTGGTTATTTAGGCTTCTACACAAGCGGGACTGTGGAAATCATGAATCGGATCGGGGTCCAACCATCGTCTTCATCACAGTAGAACGTTGCGATCCAAGCTTTCCGGGCTACCTAAAGACAGTCCTTGCAGGCGTGCTAGCTGTTGACTGTGGAGAGCGGCTAAAGCGGAACCCCCCATCCATAGCACAACCCTAAACCATAAACCCTAAACTCTACCCTAAGCCACCCAAAGTCTTGCAATTGAAAAAACCGTGCCTCTCAGTCTCCGGAGGCTCTAAGCTGCGTCCCTTAGACCCAGCCGGCTTGGCCCAAAGCCTTGAGCTTGAACGCAAAGGCCGAAGCCACGAATCCCCGAACCCACAGCGGTGACACCAAGATTCTTATACTGGCCTTGCCGATAATATTGGGACCATGTATGGAGGTTGTCCCTGTTCGTGCTGGAGATCCTGATTGCCGCTGTTTAAGCAACCCCTGAATGCTACACCCTAGAATTGCTTCTCTCTGCACCTATGATCCATGGCGGGACTGGCTGCATTTCGTGACGAGCGGAAGGTTTCAGACTAAAGATTGCGTGTGCTAAGCAAAGCTCATTCCTTAATAGAACCTTAGGTGGCATCTGAAGTTCATGATTTACAGCTCAGGGTCCGGGGCTTACACAATGAGGAGACAGGGTGCAGTGAAATGTAGGCTTCATAAATGGTTCAGCGTTCCGGGTGTAAGGTTTGGACTCATTTGTGAAGGCTTTTGGACGGCATCTCTGCTATGTCGCAACCGATGACAGTGGCAGGGAAGGTTTGCGTCGTCACTGGAGGCGTGCAGGGCACAAAAGCCATGATGCATGCCGCCGGTTCGCAGAATGCGTGTACACTTACTGCAGCTCGCTCTCTGTCTGCCTCTCCCCCTGCTCTTTCTGTCTCTCTTCTCTCTCTCTCTCTGCCTCTCTCTCCCGTTCCGTCTCAAAGCTGTCTATCTGCCCATCAACCTTTTCATCCTGAACACAGGTGGTAGCGGGATCGGTCCCTGCCTCAGTGCAGCCTTGCCTGAACCCGGGTTTTGGGCCAACAGCATGGGGGTGTAGTCGCAGTGCCCCCTCGAATCCCGCAAAGAAAGCATCACAAAGCAAAGACTATATCATAGTAGAACTACTCCCACCTTCCAATCCCCGACCCTGCAACCCCGAGCTTGCAACTCTTAAGCAACCCAAAGCCCCTAAAGCCCAAAACAAGGAATCCGAAGCCCTATATGAGCCCTAACGGCCCTAAACCCCCGGAGTCCTAAACCCCTTTCACTCTTTTGTCGATCACCCTTCAATTCCCAAATCTACAAGCCCTATAAACCTTAGCATCCCTGTGAAGATCACAAAAACCGTAATAAAGCCCCTTATAGCTACTGTTGATGATCGAAATCCTGCGTTGCCTTAAGGACCCTAAACTATGGGAATTTTGGTGTATTCCTCACTATGGGTAATGCAGGATTTCTATCATCAACCGTATGTCCCAAGGTGCGGCGCTGTGCCGGCGTTTCGCCGAACTTGGTGCGAAGCGCGTCGTCGTCGCCGACTTGAGCGAGGACGGTTTCAGTGGGTTCCAGTGACTGTGGGGATCAACAATGCGAACTAGTTTTTGGGGTACAGGCTGCAAGCGTTTGGTATGTGTACATATATATATATGTTTATATTTATTTAATTATTTGTTTACTTATTTAGGGTTTAAGACCTGCTGAATATGATGTTCTGCTTCGTCACGGCGGGGCCCGTCAACCGTAGACTCCAGAGCATTTTGAAAGCAGCCAAGAGCCCGGGTGGTTTCGGGGAAGCGACTCTTGCAGATACCTTAATGCCGAACCCTGAACCCTGAACCCTGTTTCCCTAACCCCAAACCCTGAACCCCCGATGCCCTAACCCTCAAGCCGTAAACCCGAATTTAGCCGACACTGGGCCAGAGATCTAGATTTAATATTTTGTTCATTGCTGATCCAGGCCCAATCCCCCGAATCAAGCGCTAGAACCCTTTGTAGACTTAACTCAAAAATTCAGTGGTGGTTTATGGCATTTTGCGGTGGAGTGACAGTAAGGAACCTGAAGGACTCATTATCTCCCACTCTTCAGGCCTCTATTGTAACAGTAGACATTAGAAGCGCTGAGGGCAATGCTGGGGACAGCATGTCCACGCTATGGAGATCCTGAAATATGCTTTTGGCAGCGTCATCCTGAAATATTGCTGCCGTTCCCCGCAAGGGGTGGAAGATATTCGTTGTTCTCGTGGCGGGACCACAGCTCGGGCTTGTCAAATGCAGCATGCAAATCTCTGCCGTATGTCTGTCTTCGAGGGCTGCTAAGCTTTCCTGTGGTTTACACTGAATGCTACAAACCCTAAACCTTCTTTATCCTATTATAGAGCCATCGCAAGGAGATGTTCAGGACCAACAGTAAAGTTTGGCAGAAATCCCAGAGGATCCCCACTCCCAGGCCGGGCTGGGGCAGGGAACACAAAAAGCAGCCACACGACTGTCTGACCGCCTGAATCATATCATAAGTAAAGCACCCACGATACTACCACATCGTACCCACGGTAGTAGTCTACTACAACCATCATGTTATACCATAGTATGACCCTCCCTAAACCCTAAACCCCTCGTTTCAGGAGGCGGCGCGTGCCGTTTCCTCGTCCTTCAATGGCATTCCGGTGCGCTGCAATGTGGCGCAGGAGCCGAGTCGGGGTTGGGGTTCAGGGCCGTAGGGTTCACGGTTTAGGGGCCAGTTGAGGGTTTAGGGTTTATAGGGTTCAGGGTTGTGGGTTTAGGTTTAGGGCCAGTTTGTAGGGTTACGTTTTTAGGGCCAGATCAGGGTTGGGGATTGAGGATTCAGGGTGATTTAGCATCGTAGGAGCTGCTCTTGCTTCGGGTGTGGGGTCTTGGTCAGCTGGTTTTGGGGTTACAGGTACAGGCTGCTAATTCTCGGGGCTGTGGCATCTAGCCCGAGAGTGTAACCAGCTGTCCACCGAGGAGATGGACGTTCGGCGCTTGATCTCGATTGCGGAGGCACGCCTGCATGCAGTGAAGAGAAAAGCTTGGGTTGCGACGGATGCTTCTACATTCGCCTCCATGTCTTGGTCGAACCACTCGACAGTTCAACAGCGCAGATGTGGACAGAGATGCGGTTACAAAGTTGTAGAGCGCACAATTGAGATGGCATTTATAACCTGCTGTTGGCTTCTCTAGAAATGCTTCATTCGGGTTCTGAGCCTTGGGTTGCCCCGAATGTTTGAGTTGGATTGAACGGGATGAGAAGAGGATCACACCCCCCCAAACATGTAGTAGTGGCAAGTAGAAATCTAACTACGGTTGATGATATAAATGCTGCATGGCCCATAATAAGGAATATACCAGAGTTCCCATAGTTCAGGATCCTTAACGTAAATGCAGGATTTCTATCATCAACAGTATGACCGAAGTGCTACTGCGGGTAGTGAGGCGGCCCTAGACCCGAAACCTAAACCCCTCTGCGCTGCCCAAGCACGGAAGGCCGTGGCAGGCCCCATTGACATCTTCGTGGCGAACGCAGGTGGGGAGTTCGATAAAAGACCCCATAAAGCTAAACACATCTAAACCCTAAACCCCTAAACCCCTATGTAATTAAACCCCCCAAACCCTAAACCCTTAAACCCTAAAACCGAGTGCAGTTAAGATATGAGGACCTCCGACTCTGGAGAATGCGTGTGCTTCTATGCTTCTCAACCTATACAGGTTACTCGTTTGTATTCATGTACGTATGTTCGCAGGTACAGTGGGGTTGTAGGTTCGGTTGTAGGCACGGTTGTAGGCAGGTAGGTAGGTAGGTAGGCAGGCAGGCAGGCAGGCAGGGAGGTAGGTAGGTCGGTAGAGGAAAAGGGGTAGGTGGGCAGGCAGACAGGCAGGCAGGCAGGCAGGTAGGTCGGCAGGCATCTAGGTAGGTACCTATGAGCTTATGGATGCCTTGTATGGATGAACGGATGTAGCTCCAGCTCTTCACTTAAGCTGCAGGTGGCAGCAACACGGGCATTTACGCTTTGGTGACGGCGTTGTCATGGACATCAACCACAATCATGTTCCCCAGACCTCGCCAGGGATTTCTCCTCACTTCGAGGTCTAAACAGGTAGGCCAGGCTTTTGGGGCAGCGACAATAAGCACATAGAAGCGGATTATGGGTGGTATTTATGACCGATACTAGCCCTCTTGTTTCGATTTTCTATTACAAGGGTCTTTTTGGGTTCAGGGTTCCCAAATCCCGAATAATCCCTAAACCCTAAACCTTTTAACCCTAAACCCTAAACCCTCGACGTGTTAGGGGATTTGGGTTTCTGAGAGGTATCCCTTCGAACGGCGGCTACGAGGCATTGATCGAGAACGGTGGAGTGAAGTTGCACCTCTTCGGTGGATGGGGCTTAGCGTTTAGGGTTTGCGGTTTGTGGTTTGGGGTTTATGATCTAGGGTTTAGGCTTCGGTTTGGGGTTGGCTTTCAGGACCTTGAAGACTTTACAAACTTTGTAAGAGTTCAGAAGGGTTGCTTGTGGGAATCATTCTAATTCTGTGTCTTGTTCAATTCCCGGGGAAGTTCACGAGTGGCTTCTTGCTCGATAGTAATATCCCCCTGACGGGTCCCTTTACAGTTTTGACCCAGAACATAATATTCCACAACGTCTTGTATTAATGCTTTGGCTGAACCCTAAACTCCAAACCAGAATATCTTACGGGTTCTGAGACCAAGCGCATAGGATAGGGGCCCTAATGCTTGGAATAGGATTCGTTTAAGAAGTTCTGCAAGGTCTGCTAACGGGGGTGTATGGGGCACACAACTCTGTCAGGATTCCTCCAGGCATCACTGGTGCTGATCATTCCGACCGCCGTACCGAGAAAAGAGTTGCGACTCATTCCCCTCAGACCCTCTTAAGTAACCCAGCACCCTTGTACAGATGCCTGCTTGCTTTGCAAGCAGCATGGCCTGAACATTCAACTCAACCCTAAACCCTAAACCCTAATGGCATCTGCTTAAGTTTGGACACTTCTGCCTGACTCTGGCACAGGTTCCCAACGACGAGTGGGAAGCTTTGCTGCTTAGAAAGGCTTTGGGGTTTCAGAGATCGGAGCCGTGGGCTTGGGATCTCTAATGTAGGGGCCTTTATAATTAGAATAGGGTTTTGGGGGTTCCTTATTATAATTATAGTATAATGGGCCCCGAAACCCTATTCTGATTATTAAGGCCCCTATATTACGGCTTGGGGGGTTTAGGGTTTAGGGTTGAAGGTTTAGGATTTGGGGCTTCTGATTTCATTTTGCTTGAGGTTTGGTGCGATCTCCCCGGTCCCTCCTGAATCTTGTAGGATCCTTTTACTATCCCGGTGCAGGCCGTCTGCTTCAAAGCTGCAACACGAGCACGGGCGCTAGAAAATGCGAGTTTTGCCGTGATTTCTCCTTCACTCAGACGCCAGGCTGTTGGATGTTTCCCGGTTTCAGAATCCACCTTGCTCAAGGCTGCTTTTGGCATCGACATCCTATCCACTGGCTCAATGAATGGGGCACCGACACCGTGTGACACGCCCCCGGGCGAAATCCGGAATCCAGCCTTCTCTATCGTCTACCATGTTCTAGCTTTATTTCGCTAATTTGTGTGTCGTTTCTTTCTCATGAGATTCAGTTCCGGAGCCGGATAGGCTTAGGGTTTAGGGCTCGAGGCCCTGAAAACTTTCGGAGTCCCAGAGCCGTCAGCCCGCCGTATGGTTGCATGCGCTTTGGGCCGTGGTAGCTCTGTCTTGCAACCTCCACCAGTTTCAACATCTGTTGTGCCCTGAAGTACATCTTCCTGCGCATCCGGGGACCTCAACTTAACGCCCGGCCCTAAACCCCTAAACCCTCCCCTAGGCCCCTAAACCCTAAACCCCTAGAAACCCTAAACCCTACACCGCCTGGCCGGGGCTGCGAACCTTCTTGCGCTGAACCCCCTTTAAGGCCCACCAGACCATCTAGACCTACGCAGGGCCAGATATCCAAAGCTCGACTCGCAAGGTTTAGGGTTTAGGGGTTTAGGGTTTAGGGGTTTAGGGGTTTAGGGGTTTAGGGTTTAGTGTTTAGGGGTTTAGGGTTTCGCCGCTCATTTCCAAGCTGAGCAACAAGATGGTAAGCTAAGGAGAGGATCATGCAAGTGAATGTGGGGCTCCCAGACGCATCGGGTCTGGACCTGGCTACAAGCAGGACAAGACCTTTTAGGATTTTAGGGTTTGGGGTTTTAGGGTTTGGGTTTAGGGTTTAGGGTTTAGGGTTTAGGGTAAAACCACTCAATCCTGATCTTCAAAAGCCGTAAACACTAAACCCTAAGCCCTAAAGCCTTCCGTGCTTGGGCAGCGCAGAGGGGTTTAGGTTTCGGGTCTAGGGCCGCCTCACTACCCACAGTAGCACTTCGGTCATACTGTTGATGATAGAAATCCTGCATTTACCTTAAGGACCCTAAACTATGGGAATTATGGTATATTCCTTATAATGGGTAATGCAGGATTTATCATCAACCGTATCTCTTTAGAGCTTGGGGTATCGGGGCAAGGGTCAAGGCCGCCAGAGATCTTGTCGGTGGCTTTTCTTCCTGCAATGACCCGGGGGTTTAGGTTTAGGGGTTGGGTTTAGGGTTTGGGGGTTTGGGGTTGAGGGGTTTAGGGCTTAGGTTTAGGGGCTGGGTTCAGGGTTGTGCCTTTGCCATCAATTTTACTCCCCTCCCGCCCTCCAGAAAGACAAGAACGGTTCTCCCCTATGCCATAGAACCCCTGTAGAAACCCGAAACCCTAAAAGAAACCCTTCTGGAACCCTTTGAAATCAGGAGCCCAATTACAATTTTTAACCTGGTAACCTAGACCCCCCCCCCAGCTACCCTCTAGTACACCCCAAATACCCACCATTAAGGCAGGCTCTATTGGTGGGGACTTGGGTGTCCTGGAAAGCCCCTAGATTCCATTTCTGGGGTGCAAACTATGCGAGGCGGAAGAAGTAGCAATAGTTTTCCAAAGGCTTCTCGATGTAGCTAGGGTACAATACTGAATCTGTTTCACCCCGGTGGCTTATCAAGATCCATTTCATCTGGTCTGGGGCTTTAGGGCTTTAGGGCTTTTGGGCGCAGGGGTTTAGGGCTGAGGTTCAGGGTTGAGCGTGGCCTAGCCGTGCATTTTTGGGGATCGACCCCCAAACCCAAACCCCTAAACCCCCTTACACCCTATCCCCAACTCCGCAGCACTTTGCGCGTCAAGGCACAACTTGTTGAGGACGCAAAGTGCCGAGCCATGGGGGCCAAGCCCACTTGCTGCCAGGCGGAGTCTGGAGGGGAAACCCTGGAGGTCTACCGGCTGTCAAAGAGGGCTGAGGGTTGAGAGGGTTTAGGGTTTAGGGGGGGGGTTCAGGGTTTAGGGTTTAGGGTGTGGGGTTTAGGGTTTAGGGTTTAGGGTTTAGGGTTTGAGGTGAGCTTTGAAGACTTTTGGGTTTCTGTTTGAGGTTGGTTTTGGGGGCTTCGGGTGTTTAGGGTGTGTCGGCTTAGAGCTTGCCGGGTCTATGCGGGGTTGTTCTTTTTTTGGGTGCCTTCGGGGAGCCTAGTCATTGCCCTGTGTGAAGACTAGCAATGATCTAGAGTTTACGGCGTGCCCGCACCCTGTAGGCTTTTAGTTAAGGGGGTTCCTTCTGTATGACTTCCCGATGTCGTTCCCTTAAGAGGTAGGGTTCTCTAGGGTTTGGCTCCAGGCTGTGGGGTTTAGGGATTTGGAGCTTGCTGTTACTGTTTCTGCCTGTCGAGAGATCCCAGCGACGGCTACAAAGCAGCTTCGCTGCTGAGTGCAGCGCCCACCTTCGTCTGGGGTTTAGGGTTTAGGGGTTCAGGGTTTAGAGGTGTAGAGTTCAGGGTTTAGGGGTTTAGGGTCAACTGAAAACTTGCGGCTCTCACACCAAAAGGCCCGGAAATCAAACACAAAGGCAGCCGGCAGCCCCATGCTACTTGCTAAAAGCTGGCCCTCTGCAAAACCCTTTGAATGGGGCTCTGTAAACTCGGAACCCTGACCCACAAACAAGAGAGACAGCTTGACACGCCCAGAATCCCAAACGCAAAAGCTCCAAAGACCCTAAACCCCCCTACTTAGGCCCTTAAACTCAGAGAGCCCCAAAGCCTTAAACCTTAAAGCCGATGTAGCCCTGCAAGCCCCTAAACCCTAAACCCTGAAACCCTAAGCCCTAAACCCTAACCCCTAACCCCTAAACCCTGAACCCTCAACCCTAAACCCTAAACCCTAAACTCTCCCTGAAAGCCCCTAAACCCTAAACCCTCGAACCCAAGACTGCCAGGAGGGTGCCCAGGTTCCGTCGGAGGGCCAGGTGGTCGCTCAGGCGGAGAGTCTTTGGTTGGAGGAGTTTAGCCCTAGGGGTTTAGGGTTTAGGGTTTAGGGCTTAGAGTTTAGGGTTTAGGGTTTAGAGAGTGTTTGTAGGAGGAATTTTAGCTCTTAGGCCCCTAAGTAGTTCCTTTTATGGTTTATATATAGAATCCTATAAGGTAATCCCCAAAAAAGGAACTGCTTAGGGGCCTATGGGTAGCTCTAAGGGTTTGGGATCGTTTACGGAGGTTTTTCTTGCTTGCTTTAGGTGCATTCAATGGTTTGTAGATGTGTTTCCATGGGAATTCAGCTTGTATCGGCCGGACCTCCAACTAACTCTGAGTGACGCGCAGCATCTGAAGTTTATGGTTCAATCAACACGCCAGTTTGTGTGAATAGTATAGAAGCGTGAATTAAATGGTCGCCAATACTTTTGCCTTGGGCACCTTTTTATTGACATTGAACATACTGTGCTATGCACCAAAATGCAGTGGAGTCATAACGGCGTCTATGTTGTGACCGCCCCCGCCCCCCCGGCAGAGTCCCTATAATGGTCCCTACCAGTAACTTTAATGTTCCCCCCAAAACACATCCCAATTATTCGGGCTCCTGGATTACACCGTTACACCCATACCCTAAACCCTAAACCCTAAACCCTAAACCCCAAACCCTAAACCCCAAACCCCAAACCCTAAACCCTAAACGATAGCTGTGCCAGGACTTGATTAGCCAACAGCCGGCGCTGGTTGAAGTAGACTCAGACTCACGGCTCGCTGGCATAGACGAGGACCGACGCAGCGTGGTAGGATTTAGGGCTTCGGGTTTAGGGTTTTGGGGGTTTAGGAGGGTGTTGGCTTTTGTGCTCCTAAAGTCCTGACATACCACTTTACCAGAAAGTGTCCCAAGGCCCTATTATGGCCCCATAGGCCCTCCCTAAACCCTAAAACCCTAAATCCTAAAACCCCGAAGCCCTAAACCCTGAAACCCTAAAGCCTTAAACCCTAAAACTCTAAAACCCTAAAAACCCTAAACCCTAAAACTCTAAAACCCTAAAACCCTAAAACCCTAAAACCCTAAAACCCTAGAACACTAGAACCCTAAACCCTAAAACCCTAAACCCTAAGACCCTAAAACCCTAAATCCCTAACGCCCTATAACCCTATAAACCCTACGGTGAACCCCAAAAAGTTGGTAACCAGATTAAGGACAATTACTGCTGGGATTCCCGATACATTGCTCTTAAAGATTGAGGCAATTGGGTTTCCAACTTTGGGGCTTCTACTGTAAACCTAAACCAGGCTTTTAGAGGGTTGGGTGCAGCAAGAGGCCTCGGGGTGCAGACTCGAGTGTTTCGGTCTTTCGATTAGGGTTTAGGGCTCTAGGGTTTAGGGGTTTAGGGTTTAGGGGTTTAGGGGTTCAAGGGGTTCAAGGTTTAGGGTGTATAAGCTTTAAGGTTCAAGGTTTGGAGTTTATAAAGGGTTTATACGGCTTGAGGTTTAGAGTTTGTCGGCTTCCGGGTCTTATTTTTAATTGGAGCTTCGGGTTTATCGGGGTGTGTCGACACTTTGGAAGCCCTGGAAGCCTTCAAGTCCTAAGTTCTCGAAGAGCCCAAGCCCGAATATAGGTTAAGGAATACTTAAGGGATACTTAAGGAACCCCCTCATAGGCCCTACCCCTGCTTTGACTCTAAGTCTTAAGGCACGTTTCCGCATCCCCCAGTCCGGAACCCACCGGAAAACCTGAAGTCCCCCTTTCTGCTGAGTGCAGGAAGACGTATCCAGCTACAAACCCGCCACCCTTGGCGAGACCCTGGGCGAGATCTCCTTGGGCATAGGGGTGCGCTGCATTTGACTCCGGGTTCAGAGCTTGGGGGCCCTAAGCCCTAAACCCTAAACCCCAAACCCAAACCCTAAACCCTAAACCCTAAACCCTAAACCCTAAACCCTAAACCCAAACCCTAAACCCTGAACCCTAAACCCTAAGAGAGCCTTTCGCCCTCTAAACCGAAGGATTGGGAGGATTTGAGCTTGAGGCTTGAGTGCTCGAGGACTCTGCGCTCTAAACTACGGTCCCTTTTTTAGGTCCCCAATATAGTCCAGTACTCTTTGAAAAGGGACCCTAAAAGGGATCCTAATTTAGAGAACTACCCATCTGTTGAAGGCCATTTTCGGATTCGATAGAAAGAACATGCAGAGACTCTTAGGGTCTCTAGGACTCAGGGACTTAGGGGGTTTAGGGTTGAGGAATTTCTGGGACTTGGGAGATTTAGGGTTGAGGAAGTTTTGGGACTTAGGGATTTAGGGTTT
>CAJNJA010007608.1:0-16010 GCA_905231915.1 Symbiodinium necroappetens
GATGCTGGTGATGACGACGATGATGATGTACGAATGCGACCGACATAGAGAGTGTATCAAATAGTTCAAGATTTGTAGAATAGAGTACATAATATTTAGTATAGACATTTTTTTTACATGGTTTCCCCAGAATACTCATTATATAATATTCGGTAGCATATGTAGATGTTAGGATATTTCACATATGAGGTGTAATAGACACGAACAGCCAGACACTTTATTTAGATTTTATATTCTGTATGCTCTTACTAGAGTCTTTGTCCCTAAAGCCCTAAGCCCTAAACCCCCAAAGCCCCAAAACCCTAAAACCCCAAAGCCCTAAAGCCCTAAAACCCTAAAGCCCTAAACCCTAAACCCTAAAACCCTAAAACCCCCAAACCCGAGCCGTGGCTTGAGGATGTTGGAGGCTTCGGGGCTCTTGACAAACATCCCTGTGTTCACTGCCCCCGATGCCCCCAACACCCGTAGCTACTCGGAAATCCCTAGGGCTCCAGTTACCTAAATAGTGGGTTACTCAAGATATATGATGTATTCCAGTAACCTACGATTTAGGTTATAGTATTCCGATATAGCCCCTACCTACATCTGTACGATCTCACACCCTCCGAACCCACTCTAATTATTGCTAACTGCCCGTACACGATTTTCGCAAAAGGTCGTCTCTACTCGAAAGCCAAACCCCTACAATCCGAAAGTAACCCTAAACCCTAAACCCTAACAACTTGGATCCACAAACCTCACCAGGCTGCAAGATTTACTCCCTCAGGCCACGGCGATCTGCACCTTTCCGGGGTTTGGTGGATAGTTGTTCGAAGGTGCCTACAGCCGTCTTAACTGTCTCTTGACAGTGGTGCCAGTGTGTTGAGTTCAGGATCCGGTTAGCGTTTGGTTCCCTGGGAGCTTACCATTGTTACAAGATGTTACACCTATGTTGCAAGTAGCTTGGCAGGTCCGGATGTGCCTGCAAGGTCTGCAAGGCGTCTACAGTTCTTCACTTAAGGTCCGCTGCACAGACAGCCCCGAATTCTGGAATTCATTCTGACGCCATTTATGTTAGTAAACCTAAAGGACCTAAAGCTTGTGTCTCTGCCGCTGCAGGCCCGCCGACGGCGGCGAAAATTCGCGGCTATAGAGGCCGAAACCCCTGAAGGTCAAGCTGGTGTTCTAGCAGAGTACATTATAATGTTTCAAAGTACATTTTACAGCCTTCCGGGATCCCCTTCCATGGCAAAGGCTGCAGCAACTGCTCCGGAGGAAGTAGCTTTTAGAAGTAGAAGCATATGCTTTTGAAGCAGCCGTTACTGTACTACGTACTACTACTCCTGCTGCTGCTGCTGCTACTACTACTACTACTAACACTAACACTAACACTAACACTAACACTAACACTAACTAGCTGGGACTACGACCACTATTACCACTACTACCTATACTACCGCAGGCACTACGACGACGACGACTAACTACTACCACTACTACTACTACTACTACTACTACTACTACTACTGCGACGACGACGACGACGACTACTTCTACTACTACTACTACTACTACTACGACGACGTTCTACGACTCCCACTAGTAGCATGTCTAGTTCCAGTACCAGATCCAGTAGCAGCAGCGATCGCAGTAGCAGAAGCAGTTGAATCAGCGGTACCAGCAGCAGGATCAGCTTGGGTGGCAGCAGTATCTGGAGTGACAGGAGTGGCAGTAGCGACGGCGGCAGGTTCAGCAGCCGCAACGGCAAACAACCAGATCCTGAGCTCAGGGAAACCTGTAGCTTTGGAGCCTTGCCTTGTCAGCTTGAGCTTTTGCCTGCACTGTTCCACCCCGCACTTCCTGAAGCCGAAAGCCCTCAAGCACCAAAGCCAGCTCAAGCTGTGTAGCTAGACCAACCCTAGGCCGAAAGAATACCTCAGCACCGGAAGCCCAAAACCCTATACCCATAGGCCCCTAGCCCTAAACGCTTAAACCTCTAAACCCCCAAACCCCTAAACCCTTAACCCCAAAACCCTAAGCCCTACAGCCCTAAACCCTGAACGCCAGGTGGTCGACCCGGAGGAGTTCGATCCAGCCAGGACCTCAACTGACTGAACCCGGAGATCACAGCTCCAAAGGATCCTTCGCAGATGCGTGGGTTCAGGGTTTAGGGGTTTAGGATTGAGGGGTCAGCTTTTAGGGGTTTAGGGTTTAGGGGTTTAGGGTATAGGAGTTCAGGGTTTAGGGGTTCAGGGTTTAGGGGTTTAGGGGTTTAGGGGTTTAGGATTGAAGGTTTAGGGTTTAAGTAGGCTTCAGGGGAGGCTTCTTGGGTTGAGGGGGCTTCGGGATTGCGGGGTCGTTGAGACTTTCGGGGAGTGGGCTCCCAAGCCTTCGAGCATCAGGGCTCCATGATCACTTGGGTACTCTAAATGAGGGTCCCTTTTTCCCCAAATTATAGTACGGCACCCTTTAAAAAAGGACCCTAAACGGGACGACCCTAATTTAGAGAACTACCCACGTGTATAGCAACCCTGAGCCCAGCAGTTCCCATGAAAGTAATGACCCGAAACCCTACACTCTCTAAACCCGAAGCCCTACCTAGACCCTTAAATGTAGTACCTTTTATTGGATGACTTATTTTATGGTTAGGATCCTATAATAAGAAACTAAGGTAACCAAAAAAAGGTACTACATTTAAGGGTCTAGGTAAAACCCTAAACTGCCCTACCGATGATGTTCCGCTTTGTGGCTATAGACTGGGGGAGCTTCTGTCTTCTCGGCTTTGGCACCCCTATATCGACCGGAGACCTGCAGTTGCTATGCTTGGGGAGCGCCGAAATTGTGGGCTACTAGGGTTGAGAGTTTAGGGTTTGGGAAAGTATAGAGGCTTAGGGTTGAGAGTTTAGGGTTTAGGAAAGTTTAGGGGGCTTAGGGTTAGGGTTGAGGGTTTTCTGAAACCCTACACCCTCTAAGCCCTGAGCCCTAAACCCTACAAACCCTAAAACCTAAACCCTACAAGACCCTCAACCCTAAGCAAACCCTGAACAGCCAGGATAATGCTCAGATGCAACCTTCAAACCGTGCGCAAAGCTGTGTCTGACCCTTGTAAAGTCATACCCTCTTTAGGGCTTAGGGTTTAGGATTTAGGATCTTTAGGGTTTAGGATTTAGGATCTTTAGGGTTTAGGATTTAGGACTTAGGATCTTTAGGGTTTAGGGTTCGATCGGCGAAGCGCACTAAAGCCCAAGCTCGAAGCCCTGAGCTGCAAATCTCGTGAAAGACCCTACGTCCTTGAGCCATGAGCCGAAGCCTTTTATCCCCAACCCCATACCGATATCACCTTTATATATATATATGTATATATATATACATACATTTACTTATTTATTCATTTATTTGTTTGTTGATTTATATATGGATATTATGCTTCATTAAAGGTATGTAACGTATGTACAGCCTGTATAGACCTCAAGCCCTACGTATTGAGAGCCCTAGAAATAGTCAGATCTCATGGACCCATCAGAAGCCGATATTACACAAACCTAAACCCCTGAAGCCCAAATCCTGAGCACGACTCGTGAGGCCCTGGGCTTTTGGCGAAGCGCTCGCCTTTTGGAGCAACCTGGGCCCAAAGTGGGGCAGCGAAGGTTCTTAGTACAATTTATAGGGTTGGACATTCATGGGTTTAGGGTTTAGGGCAAAGGGTTTTAGAAGTTCTTGCAGGCAGTTTAGGGTTAGGGCAGCGGTACAATTTGTTCAGCTTCTTTTCTAGGTTTGGTTTTCAGGTTTGTAGAGACCTTGTGGCGCTCCTTCCGTTAATAAGGCCCAGCTCTAAGTTTTTCCACTTGAGCATGCTGCGTACTATTCACACAGTTGCAGCGCAAACAGGTGTAAAACACGAAGAACAAAAAAGGCACTTGATTCGAGTCCTTTATTCGACCTGTTGTATGACTCTAGACATCTCTATGCGATACCACTAATCACTAATCCCTTACCCCTGATATTGAACTGGGGGGGCCCTGCCCTGCCTGCAATTAAATTCAAAGCTCGAAGCGTGTTTCCAGCATGAAGAGAATGTTTTATCTCGGCATTCCGATTTCAGGAATGTTGCTCCTGCTCCTGCAGCGGCTCTTGCTCTTGCTGCTCACTTTTTCTTCTCTTGCTCCTGCTCTGCCTCTTGCTCCTGCTCTTCCTTTTGCTCCTGCTCTTGCACTTGATGAACCCCCTAAGTCAAAATAGGTTTTAAAGGCAGGGATGATCCTTTATGAAGATTTCCCGGAAAGTGGTTTCTGTTGATTATCGGTGGGTGTTTAGTAGAAAAGGGGGAAAGAATTTATCGTACAGCAAGTGACCCTCAAAATTCCACATTCTACACGCCCACAACTCTTTGCAACGGTGGTCTGGCTTTCCCGAAGCACCCGATTTGCCTTCGTAGCTTCGGGCTTCCTTTGCAAAGTTGAACAATATCAAACATCTCCGTTCGTTCGTTCCATTACCGGCCTTTTGCTCTAAAGCCTGACGCCCTATGTAAGTGCAAACAACTCCACAACCGAAAGAGGCCTAATCAAGAGCAGCACACATACGGCTCTAAAACCCCTGCCCTGCGCAGAGCCGGAGCCCCTTTCGCCTGACAGCCTAGGTACCAAATCCCTGACTCTGCTCTGCAAGATGAGTGTGCAACCCAAGAAGCTTTGAACCTTTCGATTGTAGTCATAGGGTTGTTAATCGGTGCTTGATGAGTCTTAGAAGGCGTAATAGAAGCACAGGGTGCATGGTTTCACCAACCCTGAGTGCTTGAAATTACTATGGGGAAGGGTCTTTTGTAGACCTTGTACTGTAATGCAGAGTTTGGAGGTATATCATCCTTTAATTATTTGGAGAAAATCATTACTGTAGCAACGATTCCGAGTTCTATATAGGGCTTAGGGCAAAGCCTTCGCACTTAAGTCTGTTGTCAGTTGAGGAATGTTTAAGCTTTAAGCTTTGGCTGCGCGTCCTTGAATTTTGTGTTTTTTTGGGGGTCCAAACCGTCCAAAACCGCAACCCAAAGCCCTGAACCTTAAATCCTGCCCCTAAGACTGTCATTTCTTTTTCTTTGTCCTAGGTAGTATTAGGGAGACCCCTTAAAGGGGACCCTTCTGAACCCTACTTGTAGCTCTCTTACAGGGGACCTTATTGAGAGGGTCTATATTCCCCCGAGATCCCTTCCTTTCCTTGTTTTCCTTCGGGGCGGTTGATTTCCGTGTTCTCGGCCTCTCCCCAGAGCTCCGTCGTAGTCACCATGGGAAGCACTGCACGATAATACTTACTTCATACTTGCAACGATCCTTCGCAGGCTAATACAGAGGCCCCGGAATACTTACCAACACTATTCCTAGGGTTCCTTGTTATACTGATACTCGAATGTACTGCTAAACTAAACCCTAAACCCTAAACCCAAAGCCCTACTCTAATTATTCAGGCCCCTTGGATTCGGGGCACGAATCGAGCCGTGCTGGACAAACCAGAAGATCCTGGAAATCCCTTGCCGTGGTTTGGGACTCGAGCAGTTCATTCTGAAATTCTGTCTTTAGGGTTTAGGGACCCCAAATTCGATCCATATCTAAACCCATAGCCCTCAAAACTAACCTAAAGTCCTTCGCCCTAAACCCAAACCCTTACAAACATCTCCCTTGAGGCCTGCAGACTACTTCATTTCACACGTCTGGCAGCCATGGGATCAGGCGTGGGCCGGCGTACTTGGCACTTCAGGGTTGGGTTTAAGGTTTAGGGATTTAGGATTTCAGAGTCTAGGTTCTTTGATGCGACTGGATGTATCTCCGCTAGAACATCAAGAGCTATGGAAACAGACTCTTGCTGAATTCACACCTGGAGGGTTTCGTGCAATCATGTCTATTGGTATCAGTCGTGAGACTCTTGAGATTATGCTGATGATGACGACAATGATGAGGATGATGAAGATGATAACAATGGTGACGGTTGTCATTATTTGTCGTTGTTATTCCAAATAGTTGTAACCGCATTACGAATATTAGTAGATATTCATAGTATTGTTCGTATGTTTACTAAGCTCCCCGATCGCACCCCTGTGCAGGCGCAAAATCGAGATCACTGGGCGGAAGAGAAGGCAGGTTAAGTTCTTGCTAACACCAGCAGCAATCTGGGTAGTTTTCTAAATTAGGGTCCCCTTTTCCCCAACATAGTACGGCACCCTTATAAAAAGGACCCTAAAAGGGACCCTCATCTAGAGAACTACCCATATCAAGGCTTTTCAGTTGCCAGGTCTTGGGTAACGCGGTGATAAATCCCAAAAGTCCTCAATACCTAAGGGTTCATGTGCCTAAATCGGACGTGACTTGTCCTCACCCTATGCACAATCCCGCAAAGCAAAATCAGCCTCCAACCCTTGTAATTTTGCAACCTAGTCTTTGCAGACCCCACATCCTACACAAATCGCAAGCTCCTCATCCCCCAAGCCAAAACCCAAAACCCTAAACCCTTTAACCAAAAATCCGTAGACCAAACCCCTGTCCCATCAGGTCTCCCTGCTCAAGCTCTGGGCAACGACGCGCGCCGCGGCTGCACGCAAAGCTGTCGGAGCGTGGCTTAATAGGGGCTCTACGGTTTGTGGGGCTTTAGGGTTTAGGGTTAGCAGTTTTGGAGTTTAGGGTTGAGGGTGGAGCGCCTTGATATAGGGGCTCAAGCACGTTTTTAAGTATAGCAAAAATATGCCCTTGAAGTTAGTCATGTGGCTCTCCATCCCGGTTGGGAAACGGACCAACGCGACAAAGGTATGAGCAGGGCCAGCGTTTTGGAGAATGCTTTCAGATCCCGTTTCTGTACACCCCGATCGGGCAGAGCATACCAGCAACGACTTCGGGTATGCTTCTTGCATGAACATTTCTGCCTTGATCCTGAGGCAAGGCAATGGGCGACGACAGGCGCACTTTCTGCCGCGACAGTGTGATCCTTGTGGTATTTCGGTTGCCCAACCATTGAGGCAGGTCTTACATGCGGAAACCTTCGTCTTGCAACAGGCTTAAACAAACGACGACCAAATCCCTACGAGCCCGTGGAAAAGAGGAATCGGAGTGTCCTACTCGTAGCTATGCTTAGGTTTACAGCTCCAGGACATCCCGGCAGTTTTGCATTTTTCCTGACCTTTGGCTCCGTGCATTCTTTGATCGGGTTACTCTACTAAGGGTCCACGTACCCAAACAGTATATACTTAGGTTCAAGGGGTCCCCCTGCGGCCAAAGTATGTACTGTTTGGGTAGATGGACGCTTAGGGTTACTGCCGGGTGCGACAGCCGGTGTTTCCGTCAACCGGGTCTCCCTTGTCTTCTTCTTGGGTGGTGGTCCAAATTAGGGCCCCTTTTATAAGGGTGCCATGCTATATTGGGGACCTGAAGAGGGACCCTAATTTAGAGAACTACTCTCTTAGCAACGTTACCTGCCAGAGAAGCCGGGGCCCTGGAGCCCATTCGATGCTCGAACCTTGAGCTCCAAAGCTTTAGGCTCCAAAACTGGTACCAGAAAGCCGCAGAGAGGCCCTAGAACCCGAAGCCCTACAGAGCCCCAGACCATGAGACCTACCAGTCCAGAATACATTAGGGTTCAGGGTTCGGGTTTGGGGTTTAGGGTTACGATTTAGGATTTAGGGTTATAAGGTTCAGGATTCCCGAACCCCCCAACCCATGAGCCTTAAACCCTCAACCCTCAATCCTTACAGCCCTGCGGGCCGTGCGCATTGAGCCGAAGATCCTGTCAGGAATGGCTCAACACCTTGGTTTCTACTGGAAAGTGACCAGGACTTGTCTTCAGCCCTTAAACTCGAAGCCCAGCTCAACATAGGGTGAGGTCCGATATGATGAGAGTAGTGTTTTGGGATGTGTTGGGGCACCTTTCCCTTGAATCTCCTTGAATCCCCAAACCCTAAACCAATGTGTAACTGTGATTGCGATCGGGACTGGAAAAATCACCGCTGCTAGTCGTTCACGCCTCTACCCGGGCTCTGGGTGCAGGGTTTGAGGGCAAACCCTAAACCCCTAAACCCGTAATCCCTAAACCCTGAACCCTAAACCCCTAAACCCGAAACCCCTAAACCCTAATCCCTAAACCCTAAACCCTAAACCCCTAAAAACCGTAAAGCCCTAAACCCGAAACCCGAAACCGCTTGTCGCAGGAGCGACGAGACGCACTCTTGGACCCTGCCCGAGCTTGGCACAACATGCGCTGCTGGGTGGACAAGGTGCCCCGGGGTGTAGGGCTTGGGGTTTAGGGTTCAGGGTTTAGGGGTTTAGGGTTTAAGGGCTTAAGGGTTTGGGATTAGGGTTTAGGGGCGTAGGGTTTAGGGCTTTGGGTTTACGCGTTTAGGGTTTAGAGTTTAGAGGTTTCAAGATGGCGAGGTGACGTTTACGCCTTGCTTTCTAAACACTGACTGCGAGGGTTCCCGAAAGTGCAAGACATCTGATCAGCCCAAGATCTGCATACCCTGCTAAAACCTCAAGGCCTAAGCCATAAAAAAGCTAGCTCATTGCAACACAACTCAAGAGAGTGAGCAGCATACACCCGAGGCCGCCCGAGACCCGAAGAGTGCAAGCCTGCAGCCTCAAATCCCTGAACCCACCTGCAGGAACCCTAAACCCTAAACCAGCGTAGACGTAGATGAAGAGCCCCAAACCCAGCCCCTAAACAGTAAGACCCTGCAAGGCTTGCGCACACCGAGGCCATGTTGTCGGGAGCCAGGGGTGTTATACTCTTGGCAAAAGCCTAAGCAAACGCCACTTGCGGAGGCTCACCTACTATAGAGGCCCGAATACGTGCCGATATTATTCTTGGGTGTCCTTCTCATGATTGTTATTGTGCTATAATACCACAATGTACCCCAAAGCCTTGTTCCAACTATCCGGGCCACAGTAAACCCGAGAACCTAGTACCTTTTTTGGTTAACTTAGTTTATGGTTAGGACCCTTGTATAACAAACCCGAAAACGGTACTATACAGCTTCGGGTCTACCCTAAACCCTAAGCCCTATATCCTAAACCCTAAACCCTATATCCAAAACCCTAAACCCCAAACCCTAAACCCCTAAACCCTAAACCCCCTAACCCTAAACCCCCTAACCCTAAACCACTAACCCTAAACCCCCTAACCCTAAACCCCCTAACCCTAAACCCCTAACCCTAAACCCCCTAACCCTAAACCCCTTAACCCTAAACCCTAAACCCTAAACCCTAAACCCTAGGTAGGGTTTAGGGAGACCTGGAAAGTCAGTCTCCCGAGTTTTTTTGGGCCCCAAGCCACGGCGCTTGGGCCTAGGGTTTAGGAGTTTGGGGTTTTGGCTTTGTGGCTTAGTGGTTTAGGAGTTTGGGTTTTTTGGCTTTTTGGCTTAGTGGTTTAGGAGTTTGGGGTTTTGGGCTTTTTGGTTTAGTGGTTTAGGGCCTTACAAACCACTACCCTAAACCTAAACCCCTAAACCCTAAAGTTTAGGGTTGAGGGGTTTGGGGTTTAGGGTAGTGGTCGAGCAGCGGCGCCTTTGCAAAACTAAGGCAGTGCGGAATAAAAGTGCCAGCAGTGTGTTAGAGCATGCTTGGACATGTCACTAAACCCAAAGCCAAACCTCCTGCTCATCAGGCCTCCCTTTCAAGAAGATATCTTGCAGGACACAACACTTGCACGACCCCAACAACAAATTTCCGACAAAACCCAGAAACTCATGGTACCCTGCGGACATAGATATCGGAATATTTGCCCGTTTGCAATTTTTTCGTTTTGGACCAGCACGGCCCTTTCGGCCTTTGTTTGAGACGACATAAGCACAGTCAAGACTTGTCTCACTTCTAAGAAGTACCCGAATCCGAAAGGCACACACCTACCCAGACACAACAAACATGTCAGTTTCAATTCATATGTCACACACGCACACATCTTTGTTTTGGTCCTGTAACACAATTTAAACGGCAGAAACATGTGTGCATAACATCCGTAACAAGCAAACTAACCTATGCACAAGCATACATACTTACATCAGGATTGTGCATACTATAGGGACTATAGCGGCCTTAATTCATAGTTACCTATACTATTTTGGGGGCTCCTTAAATACAATTAAAGTATACTATACCCCAAAACCCTCGGCCCCTACATGACATGGACACCCTAAAGTCTAAGCCGTAAACCCTAAACTACCCTAAACCCTAAACCCTAAACCCTAAAAATAAACAAACAAACCCTAAAAACTGGGATGCTAGGGAATTCCAGGCTTCGCCACGGGCTGCCCTGCTCAGGAAGCCATCAGGGCCAGCAAGGACCCGGCTGACTTTCGGGGGGAGGCTAGGAAGTTTGAGGGATTCGTGTTTAATATAGGGGCCTTCATAAAAAGAATAGGGTTTTGGGGCCCATTATACAATTATTTTCATACGGACCCCCACCAAAAATAGTATTGGTAGTTATTTGGGCCCCTACATCACAAGGTGTTCCTGTTTATCAGTTTTTCCGTGGTGTTTCATTCGGGTGGTAAGCGGGAGTCTTGAAGTTTGTTTGGGTGTTCGTGCGGGCGACAAGCGTTGAGTAAGCTTTCGTACGGGTTTGTTATTGGGTTTGCAGGAAAATCGTGGGGTTCCATAGGCGGGGTTTAGGGTTTAGGGATTCTCAACTGACTCCATAACCATGCTGAGATGTGTACGTAGTTCTCTTAAGAGGCTTCCCATGCAAGCACGTAGCCCTAAAATCTGCAAACCTTGACAAATCCGCCCCTGAAATCCAAAAACCCTCTACAGAGCCTGTATCGGTAAAGAGCACATACAGAGACCCTGATCGAACTCGTACAAAGCCCATCGGGTCCTTCTAGAACCCTCAGACCAAAGCACTCCCCCAAACCCCAAACCCTAACCCTACCCATAGGCCCCTAAGTAGTTCCTTTTTATGGTTTATATTTAGAATCCTATAAGGGAATCCCAAACAGGAACTACTTAGGGGCATATGGGTAAACCCTAAACCCTAAACGAGGATGCCCTCGCGAATTGTCACACTCTTGTCGCCTTAGTCAGCTGGGGCCTCAAGCTTGCTGTTTACTGGTTTATATTAATTAAGGGACGCCCATTTTGGGGTCACTATAAGGGTACATCGGGTTCCTGTGAGGGGTTACTACAAGGGGGCAGACGAGGGATCCTGTAAAGGGGTCCTGCATTTCAATATTCCGACACGGTGTCCTTTTCGGCGTCCTACAAGGGCTACTCTGGTACTAAACCCTAAACCCTAAACCCTAAAACCCTAAATCTGGTACCTACGGGGGTAGCATAAGGGTTCGGGGTGTTGAGGTTTCCAGCTTTCAGACTTGGGCTGGAAAGGGACTCTGCATTTCTTCGGGAAGTCGTTTCATTGTTGTTGTAAGATGTATAATGTGCTATGTACATGTATGTGTGCATATATATATATTTATTTAATTGTTTATTTATTTGCTTATTTTTTGTTTGTACACATATATATATATATGTATACATCGTATAGCAGATATTGTATCATGGACCGCTGGGGTTTATAGGAGAGACACCGCTGACTGCTAAACTCTGTATCTTGCTTGGGCAGGCATACGTCATATGAAGGTCCTCAAAAGGAAGCGGATTTGTGTATCCTAAGCCCCAAAATCAGACGTGACTTTCCCTAGAGTAACTTTAGGATTTGTGTTGGGTTCTGCCTCTCTTTTAAGAGAGTCGACAACGCAGCGTTTCGGTGGATTATATACCTTCTGGCAGGAGAGGAGTACAGCTGTAGCTGGGGTACCGAAATCCGTGTGTTAACGGATTAAATATGGGAATCTGTTTTGAGGTTTTCATGTTGGCACCTCAGAAGCCGCTTCTGGGGTTCACCAGGGATGCTTACTCGGCGTATCAGTGTATCCTTCGTGTTTGTTGGGAAGGGGGGGTCGGATTTCACAAGATTAGGTGCAGGGGTTTAGAATTAGGGCTGAGGGCTTCTTGAGGTTGTGGCACCGTGACCCGGACCTCTCAAAGGATCCAGAAAGTATGTCCGCAAGCGGTCTCCTGCCACTATATGAGCAAAGAAGGTAGGGGCCTCTTTCAAGACTTCGACTTTGCTGGATCCTTCAAAGGGGTTCGGGGGGTGCTCCCTCAGGTGATGGCTGATTGTTTTCAGAAAGTGGCCCAGACCCTAAACACCCTAGTGTCGTAGAAATGTTGTAGTAATGACCTGGGAATCCAGAAGTCAAGTTCTACTTTTGGGGATCGAATGTTTCGTGTCGTTAGTATCACTTTAGAGTTCATACTACACTTATATAACTTATAATATAACCTTTTGAATGATGGAGGCCCCTGTGTTACGAACTCTTATGGCCTCTATGCAGCACAGTACATATGCTCAAACTCGAACTAGTATGGACCTTAGACCCTCAACCCTAAACCCCTTAACCCGTGTAGTACATACACTCAGACTAGTCTGGCCCCTGTAGTACATTACCCTTAGCATCGAAGGACTCATATTTTAAGGCTTTTGGGCCCAAAGACCCTATTATATGAGGCTTTTGGGCTATCTTGATGCTAAGGGTTAGGGCTTTCTGAATTTCTATCAGGTCATCCCGGCTACTTCCGGCGGCTCTGGTGCTGCTTCGAGCGAAATCCTCGGCTTTGCTTCTCCAATGTTTCAGGTTATTAATGCGGTTTAGGCTATAGCGGTTTAGGGTTTAGGGTTTAGGGTATAGCGCGCGCCTGAATGACCATGGGGTTTTGGCAGGGTTTTGCGGGTTGGAGGGTTCCCTGGTTTGGGTGGGGTGGGGTGGGGTTGGGTGGGGGGTAATGACGCCCACGTCGACACCATCCCATGAACATGATATACAGGCCATCATCATCATCATCATCGTACTTCAACACACAAAGGCCTGGTAAGAGCAGTACTTTCACGTCATCAACATGTGCATCATCATGATCATGATGATGATGGTAATCATCATCATCACCATTGTAATCATCGCTTTTCCTTCATGTTCCGCTTCAATACTCGGAAGCAGCTGTCGACGGACCTAGTAGGTTGACAGACGCCACGAACAATAATAAATTTGAAACGCGCCTTTTCATCAAGAAAGTGCACGCAACTCCACGCGTACAGCGCTTTTGCAAATCTTACGCACCATGGACCCATGGTCATTAAGGCTTAAGGCTCGCATTACCCTTCGGGTTGGCCGACCAAGGGTAAGCATCTCCATTGCCACTTATGGCCATTACGACTTACTACTGTTGGTGCCGGTGTCAGAAGGCATGGTGGTAACGATAGAGAGTCGATAGAGCGTGGAACGCCCCGGGACCCACATTTACAGCCTTTCCGCATGTTGTGTAACGAAAATCACCATTGAAATGCAGGGTTAAGTGTAACACATCTAAGTGCACTCAGTTCGAATTCAAGTCATGCTGAAAAGGTTTTTAAATTCGGTCATTCTATACGGAGCAATTCTGAGTCCACACCACAGCCCAGTACGTGGAAAAACCGCAGCCCCACGGAGGTCCTGTCAGCACTGGTAATCGTGGTAGAAGAAGTTGCTTGTAGTACTACAAGTCATCAGAGTATCAAGAAAGCCCTACCGGGGGCCAGGAATGCCAGACCGAAGCATGTTCAAAACGCTTTCTCTCCAACCAAATCATGTCGGCGCCACTACAAAGAGTAATCATATCGGGACCCTTTGGGGGGGGGGTAGGGGGAACGGGGGTAGGGGACTATACTTCCTTAAGTAGGCCTTATTAAGCCCTTATCACTGGTATTAAGGACCTACCCCCTCCCCCCAACCCCGTAAAGGGTCCCCATGAATACTGCTTCTCAGGCACAATGACATGGACTCAGCACTCCCTAAACCCAAACCCTAAACCCTAAACACGCCAAAACCTTCCAGAAGACTATACATAAACCCCTAAAGCCCAAAACCCTATAAGCCTAGCCAAACTGACGTTCCAAGGGAATAAGGCCCCTTTACAAAGCAAAAAACATACAAGCCCTATTAAACCCCAAACCCGGGGTTCTGGAGCCTCCGAGTTCTTTGGCTGGCGGTGCCGGTTGTTCTTTACGAAGCCAGTGCTGCTCTTCTTTGTACACGGCTTAGAAGTTGGAAAGTGTAGAGTGTAGGGTTTAGGGCTTAGGGTTTAGGGTTTAGGGTTTTGGAAGTGGCCTAGAACCCAAAACCCTAAAAACCCCCGAGTCCCAACCCCTAAACCCCCAAACTCCCCTGCACACAGAAGCCTTTAAATCCCGAAACAGCACTACCTATAGTCTCCATGGAAGTTCCTTCCTGGGGTTAGCTTCTAGGATGCTAAATGTAAAGTTGGCTATAGTTGGCTCTACTAACAAAGGAAACTGCCATGGAGACTATAGTTTATAGGTGGCCTGTACCCTAAACCCTGCACCCTAAACCCTAAACCCTAAGACACAGGCTCATGTTCTTCGTCGTCCGTGTGGCGCCGCACTACCGGAACGTCGAGAGAGGGCCCCAGCTGTTTCGGTTTAGGGCGGTTTATTGGGTTCAGGGTTTACGGGTTAGGGGATGTTAGGGTTCAGGGTTTAGATTTTAGGGGTTAGGGTTTAGGGTTTAGGGGTTGGGGTATGTTAGGGTTCAGGGTTTAGGGTTCGGGTTTAGGTTTTAGGGGTTAGGGTTAGGGTTCGGGGTTTCGGGTTTCAGGGCTTAGGACTTAAAGGGTTTAGGGCTTATGGGTTAAGGGGGTTGAACGATTCGGGAGCTGACTGGGTCTGCTTTTTATTGCCGGCATGAGAGGTTTGGAATATGTTTGTTTGTGGTATGGGCACTGCTTTTTGAAGCAATGGCCTACTCCTTCCTGTGTTCTTATACTGGAATTAAGTTTCGTAGGCTTCATTGGAAACGATGCGTTGCTGCTGAGTTTAGCGTCTACGGCCTTCGGGTTTAGGTGTGATGTAAGAGCAGGATTGAGGCCACACAGTTTCGGTGAAAGATTTGTGGTTTAGGGCTATCGGGACTACCGGCTTCAGGTTGCAGGAGCAGGTGCAAACAATGGACGAGTGAGTGAAGCAATTTGCGTCGGAGTCTCGAAAGACGAACGTCCGGCTGCTGGACCGCGACATCGAGAACGTGAAGAGCGCCCCAGAGAAGACTTCATCCTAAACCCTAAACCCTAGATGTCGAAGGCGTACCGGGAGGTGGCGCTTGCACGGCGGCCAACTTCGGTCTTGAGTGAAAGATGTCCTCGGCCGTCGAAGTCGCTCCGTCAGCCGGGTCTATCTATTATAGAAGCCTCAATAATAATTACCAATACTATTCCTTAGGGTTCCTTATTATGATTATACTATAATCTATAGAAGCCTCAATATTACCAATATTATTCCTTAGGGTTCCTTATTAGGATTATACCATAATCCCGAAACCCTAAACCCTATACCCTATAAACCCTTAGAATGTACCCCAACACCTTATTCGAGTTACTAAGGCCCCAACATTACAGCCTCCTCCCGGCTTCAAGGGGCGCCGGGGCTTTTGGTTTAGGCTTTAGGGTAGGGTTCGGCTTTGGGATTTAAAGGATTCCGGGCTTCGAGTTGTGGCCCTTAGCATCGAAGGACTCATATTTGAAGGCTTTTGGGCCCAAAGACCCGATTATATAAGGCTTTTGGGCTATTTTGATGCTAAAGGGAGGGGCTTCAGACTGCTGGAGTTGTTGTTAGTTGTTGTTCTGGTTTCGGGTCTTGGGCCCTGGAGGGTCCTTGGTTTAGGGTTTAGGGTGGAGCTCATATGTACATGCTGTTAAGCAGCTACAGGTAACGCGGTTTTCTCTGGGGCTCCGGATAGCTCTAGTACGACAACAACCCCTATCCAGGGGACTCGCAATAACATGTTTCGCACGAAGAGTTTACAGTTTGTTTATAGTCTCTACACAGCTATACTAGTCTACCCCGATACACACCGAGACCCTATGCAGTTGTTTACTTAGGTGACCGTGCGAGCCCGAGATCCTCCAAGTAGTAACCCAAGTACCCAGAACCCAGAACATTTAGACGAGAACCAC
>CAJNJA010007609.1:9720-42677 GCA_905231915.1 Symbiodinium necroappetens
GCCATTTTTATCGTGCCTGCCGAGGTTTTATGGATAGGTGCGCGTCATGGGAGGGGCGGCGATCATATATATATATGGATTGTTCTCTGAAATATTTGGATTGAGAAAATTTATATCGAAAGATTTATTTGGAAGTATGCTATGTTCCAAAGATGAAGTTGTTTTCCACCCTCTAACCTAGGACCTAGAAGCTATGCGAAGGACAGGCAGTTTATTCGCCCTGGAGAAGCTCCAGAGCCTGGTGATGTCTCAGCATCCACTTCCATCTCGCTGTACCGCGAGGGTTGTTGTGTCTTCTGAATGGTGCAGTCGCGCCTCCACGGCTGAAGCCGCAAAGAGCGAAGACGATGAAGTCTTGTCCTAGCCCGTTGCCTCTTGCGGCGAGCGGCGCGGTGCGAAGTCGGGCTACGAATGGCACGCTTCAGCTACGTGGCAACTACCACACGGGCTCCGGCGATACACCGCGGTTTGATCCGAAGCCCATCTGCCTTTGCGCCCATAAAAGGATTGAGCGCTTCGGAGATGCATGCATGTTTGAGTGATATTGATCGATTTTGCTGCGCTGATTGTTTTGCTTATTCGAGTACACGACCACTCTCAAAAGAAGTGCCCGCCCCACCCAACCGTGAAGTTCGGACGTGGGGCATGCGCTGGGCCGCCGGGCATCGCCTCGCCAAGCATCCACTTTATTCCTGGCATCGCATTCCCTCGCACCGACTTGGCAGCCTTTGCGAAAACAAAAGAGTGAGCGCCTAGCTTTTGTTTTGGCAGTGCTGTTTTAACTCACAGTAGGTCTCCGCAGAGAACTTCGCATGTCCGGGCGGAGTGATGCACATTTTCCCTTTGTGCCCTGTACTTCGTTTTGTTGGAACAGTTATGCAGCTTTTGGACCATGTGTGTAGTTTTGCATGGAAAACGTTGCAACATTTCAGGCCCTGAGCACTTGCACAAGACAGGGATCTTGTTTAGAAAATCAACGAACCGCTTGCCGCCCCAAGTGCTCGGGGAGCATGAGATCCAGTAGCATGGGCATCGAGCGCCTGCGTGCAGGCAACAGTATTCAGCGCGAACGAAAAACGAGTCAAGTGTTGCAGCGTCGCGGCAGTTTCTACAGGTCGACAGTGGGTATTGTCCGACAAATCTGCTGCCTCGATTGGAGGTACGAGTACGAGGTGCCTCACGGTTTCATAGGATTTGATGCACTGTCCAAGCGATTGACCTACTCCGCTGGTTGAGCACGCAGCCGTTGTTCCAATAGCGTATCCGCGTTGCTTGGCGCGAGCGCCGCGCAATTGCCACTAGCAGAACCTGGGGCCGACAGTTCACTAGGCCTCATTTCAGATCATTACAAAATCTTTATCACACGACACCTGTGCCAACAAACAAGCATCTTGAACGTGCTGGGGGCCCTGGACTTTTCGGCTTTATCGCCCAAACTCTGTTTTTGTCACGGGCACTGTTTTGCTCGACGGTTCACTCGGTCGCCATGCTGGGGCCAGGCTGCAGTGCCGTCACCGCCCAGTGTGCGCTTGCCGCTTGTTGGCTGCACTTCCCGATGAGTGCAACCGCACGGCGCCGTTGGGCCTTATCGTGATTGTACGGTCGAAAAATAGCTGCAGGGCAAAAATGAGAGAGAAAAACATGTACATGCAACATACGTCTAACTTTTTTTCTGGAGATGATGGGCTAACAACAAAAAACGCAGATCTTGTGCAGTTTGATTTCGCAGAGACTGCAATGTCCGATTGTCCCATGGCAGGGACTGTTCTTGATGGGGTGCTCAAGCTTGCTCGCACATGCTTACACCATTGTGTGCATCAAGCAGATGCATGCCCTGATGAGTCATCAGCTCTCGACATGCTCGTACTTCCACTCGGCGTGTTTCACGCAGCCATGCCTTCCCGAGTGCATGCAACCATGACCTGGTGCAGCGGCGTCTGCAAGTGTCAGAAGCCAAGATGCTCCCAGTTTGTAGTGCCGCAGCCTTGCGTCCATCCAGGGATTTGTGATCCCTTCGGTCCTGCATCAGGCCAAGCATGGCGATTTTGCAGTACAGTAGGTGGGCAGTGGTGCTGCATTTGCGTACCTTGTCAGGCAGCAGCTCTACTGGCTTGGCCGGGCTTGCGGAGGCCAAAGCAACGGAAAAAGGAGTGTGCAAACAAAAATCACGGCCAAGAGAGAGAGAGAAGCTGTGGCCTGCAGGCATGCGTCACAAGTCATGTGCCTGCTCTGGAGGCCGCGTCTCGGCCCCAGCTTTGGAGCTGCGCCATCAGGGTTAGAGCTTTACTCAGTTGAATTCCACATCCACTTAGGCAGCCGGTTGCGCTCGTCAGCTTCTGAGCATGCGACAGCGGTACTTGATACCGTTGCTCCATTGCCAGTCCAATTCCGTGAGGCACCGGAGCCCGACAGCCGGGGTAAGTTCCAGCGAAGGCAGGAACAGTATGGCTGGCCACTGCAGGTAGTGTATACGGTTGCAGCAGATCAGAACTGCCATGTTGCCACGCTCGTCGTGTACAGATGGCTTCCGCGTTTATGTCGGGAATATTTTACATAGCAAGTCGGAAGCATGCAGCTGCAGTCACGTTGTGCATTTTGGCCATTGTACCGTTGAAGGGAAGAAGAACCAAGCAAAAGGATTTGGGAACAGCACTGTGGAAGGCTGTCCGCAGTGTCGGTGCCCACAGCAGCTCCAACGGATTCAGAAGAGGAGCGGGAGTTGTTGTCATTTTGTCATGATGTGCCCTGTTCGCAAAGGGGCTGGCCTGTCATCGGGCAGAGCCCTTCGAGTGGGCTGTCTTGGTTTTTGCATGTTGCAAGAAAAAGAAGGCATGTGGCCATGAAGTTGCGAGGATCTCGAGTTCATCCAAGTCGAGGCTCTGATTGAGTTGAAGTGGGCGCGCCGTGGAACTGTTCTGCAGTTGACCTTTCGCGCTTTGTCTGCAGGCCGAGTGCGGACAGGACGGATTTGGGCAGGGGGAGGCCGGCATGCGTTTGGTGGCAAGGAGGGGTCCGACAACAATCTGCAAGGTGTCAGCAAGTCCGCCCGGCGATTCCGACGCCGGCGTGGAGGTGGGGTGCCCAGCAATGACAGTGGACAGCATGAGCACTTATGTTTGAGGCATTTTGAGGCAGAGCCGGAGGCTGTTTAGGTCTCCAGTACTTTGTGCTTCGCTTCTTGATGCCATGTATGCCCGCATTTTTGCTTACTTTATGAAAATCTGGTTCTGTTAACACTGGGACCAGTGTTGTGCAAAACCTAAATATGCGTTTTAAATGCATGGGGGAATGTTGCTGGGAGTCCGTGTCGAATGCCTATGTGTTTGCAGGTGCGTTTTGGATGCGCTTTGGATCCGTTTTGGATGCGTTTGAAGTGCGTTCTGGGGTCCGTTTTAAGTGCGTTTTGGGGTCCGTTTGGGATGTCTTTGTCCGAGGAGTCTGTTTGCTAGTTCGTCGTATCCTGGATTCCGGCCCCTCCCCCCCCAACGGATCCCCGAACGGATCCCCGAACGGATCCCCGAACGGAACCCCAAACGGATCCCCAAACGGATCCAAAAAGTGCATTGTTGGATCCGCCCCGAGCCCCCTGCCCACCAACGGATCCCCAAATGGATCCCCCAACGGATCCCCAAACGGATCCCAAAACGCACTTTTTCTCGAGAAAGTGCGTTTTTGGATCCGTTTGGGGATCCGTTTGGGGATCCGCTCGGGCCCACCGGCCCCCCAACGGATCCCCAAAAGGATCCAAAAACGCACTTTTCCTCCAAGAAAAGTGCGTTTTGGGATCCGTTTGGGGATCCATTTGGGGATCCGTTGGGGGCCGAACCCCACTCAAAACAGACCCCAAAGCGCACTCCAAACGCACTTTAAACTCGTCCCAGATGAAACCAGCTGGATCCCGAACGCATCCCAAACGGACCGAAAACGCAATCTCCCGGAAAACCCTGAACGGATCCCAAACGCATCTGAAACGCGTATTAGGAAATAAAGCATTTCCAGAGTTAGCAGGCGGCAGATTTTCGTAAGCTTACTTTAAATCTGGGCAGGGTTTGAGATAAATTTACTTCGTTCGGCTATGGGCTCGCATGCATTGTGCCTTGGTGCTGTTGTATGGTGCGATGTTCGTTTTGAAACAAGTCACCCTGCAGTTCCTGTCGTGTCGGGCACATGCTTTGTCTTGACCGTCTGAGCTTTGTATTTCGATTCGAAAGACCAGCTTTCTTGATTCTGCTTGATGCTATGCAAAAGTGAGCTTAGACACCCTATAGCGGTGCATCGCCTACAAGCAGTAGGCTTGGTCGTTGTTCGCCTCCTTAACAACTGATCTTCTCGTGCATTTTTGAGTCGCACGGTCGCAGCACACGGGAGCCGGTGAAGGGCTTTTTGACTTTCGGAATCAGGTTCAATCTCCGGCTCTCTCCCTCGAGATGCTGTTTGCGCCACTCGTCCTGAGTTGTTGGTTTTGCAGCTTTGGAGTTTACATAGCGCTTGTCAATGCACCGCGAAGTGTCTATGATGGTCCAACCTTGCTTACATACGAGGCTTCCGGACGTGCTCTCCAGACACCTCGCAGCGGCTCTGCTGATAACAATGATTGGTTTAGATCTTTTCGGTGGCTAAGTGTAAAGGCTGTGGAGGGTGCCCCTTCTCTGTGAGCCGAGGCTTGTGACAGTGCTTCACTACGTGCTGTTTGCCGAGACTTTCGTGAAAAAATGCCTCAAGAGGCAGCTGCGCGCAATTTTGCTTCCGTGCGTTGAACTTTTGCAGTCGGGCCTTGCTGCATCACTGCCTACTCCAGGTGTTCCTGGAGTATTTCATGAACTTGATGCAGCTCTCCAAGCAAGGGTCCTAGTGTCCTAGTGAAATGCGCGAGATTTAAGGCATTTCTTCGCATGGATCACAGCGCAAAGGCCTGGCATCTTCGTGGTCACTGGAAGCTGGTGCAAGGCCATCACCACCAGCGATGGCGACGAGCTGCAGGCATGCGACACAGGTACAACAGCGTCAAAAAGATCAATTTCTATTTTCCGGGCCATGGCCTAAACCTCCTAGTCCTAGAGGGGGTCATGTAAGGAATGTACAGAATGTCTATGAGCTACCGGAAGGAGTTTTGACCATGGCTCATGCGTTCGCCCAGCTTGCCCATGTACTGTTGTGTGAGAAGATCCTTGCAGGACTGTGGTGTTTCTTCAAGGGCATCAACGCTTGGCATAGAACCTGGCCCGACGCCCTGTTGGTAGCGGCACGGGAGCTACGCGAACACTGCCTCCACCCTGAAGAGAGTATCTCAAAGAACGCTCAGTGGACAATGGCAGTTTGGGCTGGACACTGTTTTCAATCAGCAAAAAGTAAAGGCATTCGACATTTCTTTGTCAAGGACATGTTGTACTGGTTGCGACACGCGGATGATGATGTCCGCGTCGAAATCTGTCGGGCTTTTGGCAAATGCGTGCCCGTACTGTTGGGGAGGTTCAACGTAGCCTGTGTACAAGCGCTTGCAGAAGCATGTGGGGCCAACAGCAGTGAAGCTTGTCGGAGCAGTGCATTGCAGGCATTGAAGTTGTTTGCTGAGACGGACACAGCGTTGTACCAGAAGATCCGCGCATCCCTTCTTTCGGCATACCGGACTCGAAGAGGCTTGTACCGTTCAGACATCTCTGGGCTGATCGCTCATATGGATGTGGAGAACGGGTTTCGAGCAGTACAGGAGCTTTGGCATGCTTCAGTGGACGTCGTGAGCAACTCCATTGCCCTAACTGTATCGAGTCTTTCCAACTTCCAGCAGCTCGTTAACGATCCTTTCCGGACATGCGCAATGGCGGAGGTTGTTGAGACCACAGATCTGCAGGTTTGCTAAGCAGAGCCACGATGCAGTTGAAAGAGCGTCGCGGCATCGAGATGGTTGACCCGCATTGGCCATGATGCATCTTTCGCAGGGACCACGCGCGTGAAGAGTGGGCGAACAGTTGCGCAGCTGAATCGCCAAATTCGGAAACAGACATGTTGGCCCCAGCCGGATCTGCGGAACATTCGCACAGACTTTATGCCCCTCGATCCTCCCGTGACCGTGACCCATTACGGTGATGGCAGTGTGCTGCTACATCTGATGTTGAAGAAGCTGCTTTCCACATGGCAAGAATCAGAGTGGCGTAACACCCCATCGTGAGGAGCCGCGGCAAACACCAGCCCTGGCAGCATTACGCACATCAGGTTGGCGTGCACTTTGGAGGAAAACGCGGGTCCTTTGGCACGAGGTGACGCCAAGCTAGCTTTTCCTTCAATACCCCCCCTTTCCCAAAAACAAAAGCAAGACCATGTATTCATTCTGGACGTACCTCTTCGCGTTTCCGAATTAGGAATCGTCGCATAATGTGCATTCTGGAAGTAGGTCTGTGTGTTGCGAGGCAGTCCTCAGCTGTATGTTTGTTGCACATCAGTTTTGAGCAGTGCCACTTCAGGTCAGGCAGGCAATGCTTGGCTTGCTTTTCGGTGTCCCTTCCCAGAAACTCAAGGTTGCCAGGATGTCCAAACAATTTGTGGTGTAAGGGCTTCAGCCCGCCGCCTCAAATGGCTAGAGCCTCCAGTGAGTATGTCCGATGTCAGCATTTGGCTGCAGAGATTGGTGCTTGGAGGGCTAGAGCGGCTATTGTAGATTTCTGCTAGTTATTGGCAAAGTGGCTTCCGAGATGATGACTGCAGAGCCAGAGGCGCACATTGGTGAGGTTTAAGGGGGGATGCGTGCAAGATGTGCCCCCGAAGCTCCAACATATGAAAAACATCCGCTTCGCCTCACAATCACAACACTTTGAACAATCCAATCCAAAGACTAGCCGTGTCATCATCAGCAGAAGAGGTCTTTATCGAGCAGGCCACTGAGAGCCGGGCTCTCAGCTCCCGTCGTCAGTTTGGCACACTTCGGTGATGTTGGCCACAGCACCTTGGAGCCATGCAGCGTGTGAGGCCGGAACTGCTGGCTGATGCAGGCGCTTAGTTGCACAGGGCCAGAGGCTCCCAAAGAAGGCCAGCGCAATAGCATCGCCAGGCATGGGCAAGTATCGTGTTGACTCTTGAGTCTTGTCTGGGCCTGGCTCTTACGCTTTTGGATCGGTTATGAGTGCCATGCCATTGACAAACACTGCAGGGGCCGTCTCCTGCTCATGCGACCAGGCTCTGCAGGCTGGCTTGATGCCGTGGTGGCGCATGGAAGCTGCAGCGCTTTGATGTCAGCAGAGCAAAGGTGGCAAAGTCGCTCTGGACAGCAGCCCTCGATGCATGGGAGGCTTCATGCGCCCACAATTTCTTGCTGCATTTAGTGCATGAAGCAGGGTTTGACTGCTTTGACAGGGACTCCGTGACGTTTTTTCTGGTTCTGTCGGACCCTTACGGCCGTTTCAGCGCAGCTCAACATCGACCATGTCGTAGGATTCGGATTGCAACTGCGACTCCAAATGCCGTGAGGCCCCTCAGTGTTTCCAGTGTTTCCGGGCTACAGAGCCTACACCCGCGTCTGCGGAGGCATCTTGAGATTTGTTTTGGAACGATTCAACCCAAAGAGTGGCCAGAGAGTCATGAGCAGCAGAAACGGGTTGGGATTATGTCAGCGCATCGATGCCGTGATGCAGCAGGTGCAATCAAAGCAGTTCTCGCCTCAGACGTGGGATGAAACTGTGCATGTGCAGCTAACGTTTTATCCTGCTCTGTTCATGCGTGAAGCATGGCCGCACTCCCAAGCAGCTTGTGGCTTGTGCACTAAGGTTTGGCTTCGAGAAGGCTCGCGAAGTGCAGCTGCTGAAGTTCGAACCGACGACAGACAATCAAAGCACGTGGCAGCCTGCAGCAGGTCGAAGCCGTGGAAGATGCAGGCTTTTCCAATTGCGGGGTCTGCCTGTAGGCGGACGCCAAGAGCGGAAGATGCGAGAGTACGACGCCTAATGACTTTCTGTGTTGAGAACCGAGACATCCACACATCGCATGTGCCGTGCTGAGGACAGCCACATGAGCCCAAGGTGCTCGATGCCTACACGCGTGAGCCACGAAACCTCTTGGCCAGCTTTGCAGGGCCCCCACAGACTCGACATGGTGCCCCATCTGGCGTGAATCAGCGCAAAAAGCTTCCCCCTCGATGTTCCCTTCGGTGGCTGAGTGGTATCCGGTCGCACATGCTTGATGGAGACCTTTCAGGCTAAGGGTCGAAAATACAAGTTTGCTTGATCTTGTTGCTTCCTTGACCCGCTGCAGCCACATTGGCCAGAAATATCGTGTTTGTGCAATACTTGCTTGGTAGACCCGCTCCTCGCGATGCTCTTCTGGCTGTCCATACTTCAGTTGCACCTTGCCGCCGCGGCAAGGAGATCCGTGGATTGAGACACTGTCTATGTTAGACTGAGCAAAAATTACCGATTTTTCCTGCGAATATTGCCAGTCAGTTTATGAAAAAAGAACATGGTCAAACCAATTCTTGTGCGAAGCCCGATTCCCTGCAGGAGACACAACTCCGTGACTGAGTTGGAGATCAGGGCTTTTACCGAAGGTCTTTCAAACGAGATCATTGATGGCAGCTTGTCACGAAGATACATAGCCGTTTTGCAGGTTGCAAGTGCATGCTGCAGCACATCTGCGAAATTTCGAGAAAGTCTGTATGCCTGTATTGTTTGCCTGCAGCACAATGCCTGTAGCGTTTTCCGTGTACCGAGGTGAGTATGGCCACTACCAGCTTGGCGAAAGAAAGGGTAGCGGCGCTTACGGGACGGTTTACTTGGCCACAGAGCAGCAGACCGGAAGGCCAGTCCCGCACGTGATGTTGCGTGCGTGAAATCGAGTCATTGCAGCATCAGCGTGCTGCAACATTGTTGAAGCATTGCAAGCCTCACTTGTCACGACGATTTCTACAAATACTACGGTTGAACATTACATATTCGCTTTACGTACAATGACTATACGAATACTACTAGAAGTATCCAGCTGCCGCTGCATCAGGCAAGTCGTGGCCAAAGTCATCTCCATCGGATCGGAGGAGTCATCGACATCGTTTCGCACGGAGCAGCGTGCATCTCAGCTGCATGGGAGCAATCGGGCCTGGAACACCGGGACGCTTCGGGCGGTTTGGGTCTGGCTTGCCCATCGCTACGGTGCATTTCAGGGAAAGTTGGTCATTTCATTGAATGCGGAGTCTGTGATCTGCTACTTCTCTGGTCTCCAGACTGCTTTTTGCGTGTTTTGGCATTTGCGAAGCACCTAGAGAGTGTGCACGTGACATGACACCCTGCCTCCGAGGTCTGGAAGCACATGCAGCGCTGCCCGGGCTACCCCCATCCGAACATCATCCGCTACTTTGAAGTCATCGATTGGCAGTCTCGAGGCGGAGCACATGGGCGCTAGTTTCAAGCGGTTCTTGCTCTTTTCTACCTGTAGGAGCCTCGCTTTTCAAAGTTTTGCTGCTCGATTCCGTGCCAGAGGCGTGGTAATCATGGAGTTGGCGGCTGGTGGCAGCCTGTCAGACACCCTGTACGACGGCGTAAGTGCAGAGGGAACAGTGAGTGGTGTTCGGACTCCACTGGGAGATGTGCCTTGGAAAAACTGAGCAAGACAATCGGGTGGCCATAGCAGAGGCACTCCGCGAGGCGAAAGCCAGCAGATGTTCCGTAAGTGTGACCGTTTTATTTTATGAAGGTGTTGCTGGCCATGTTAGGCGCTGTTGACGGATGAAGCCCTGGCCAAGAAGCTCTACGGCCAATTGGCCGCTGGATTCCAGTGGCTTGGACAATGCGGCGTGGTACACAAGGATCTCAAGCCTGACAACATCATGTTGACGAAGCCTTTTCTGCAAGGTGCGCTGTCTCACAGAGGTTAAATGCAGGTTTGGAAGGGTGAGTGTGTCGAGCCTTCTGTTGCAAGTGCACAAACAGGAGCAGTTTTTCAACACACCGTCGCCCTCTGTCGTATTGAATGTTTGAGCCAAACGTCCTCCTGGGATCACCCATTTCACTTTGATTGTGCTTTGATTGCAAAGCTGCAATGGAACATTCAGTGCAAACTCTAAACCTTAAACCGCGACATCTTCTTGAGGCGGCATCATCAAGATCATCGACTTTGGTTTAGCCATGTTGACCAGTGACCAACGAGCAGGACCTGCGGGGGATAGTAGATAGATGCCACATCTCTGAAAAGCGATTAATGGCTCATTGTGGGTTGGACTTCCCGGCGATGAGCAAACAGTGTTTCTTCATACTGCCAGGTTACACCGTTTATCAATGTTTCACGGCCCTGTCACCAGATTTTTTTTGCAGTCAGGGTCCAGTCCGTTCTGCTGGCTGTCAGGAAGCCTCGCCAACATGTACTACAATCTTAACCAGAACGCGGACCCAAGAACCAACAAGAAAGGCACTCGCACTTTCGATGACTTCGCCATGGGTCTGATTTTGGCCGAAATCGGCACCGGTGTGCCACCTTTCTTCAACCCCAAGAACGACTACTTCTCCAACAAAGGAAACCTGCAGAACCAGAAAGGGATCTTCTACATCTTGCAGCCCAAGAAGGTGTGCTCAGCTGGAGATGCTGGAATTTATCAGCCCAAGAGAGATCTGGCGCTAGGCAAGGTGTCCATCGACGCAGCAGTGAAGGAAGTCGTCGGACGATCGTTGTACTACAATGCCAATGGACGCCACTTTGTCTACAACAGCGCCGTGGAGCAAGGTATTGGCAATGTGCAACTCCTGAGACTATGGTGGCATCGAGCTCTCAGTTGTGTTTGCTTTTGATGTTTTCAGTTAGTCGGTTAGTGCGATGTTTCCGGGAACGCGACCATTTCTTGTTGGGTCTGCATGGAATCTGCTGGGACCAAGAACCCGCAGAAATGAAGGAAGCAGTCCTGGCTCTACAACTCCCCGACAGCAATGTCCCTTTTGCACTCCTTGCTGGCGGGCAGAGAGGCGACGCAGCGGGGGGGGGGGGGGGGGGGGNNTTGGGGGGTTATTCCTTATTTGGGGATCCTGTTAATGAGGATCATACAATAAAAGGGGCACCTTCCGCTTGCCATTCCGATTCATGTGTGGTCAAGGGACAGGCACGCCGTTCATGGGTTTGCACCAGGGCACGGTCACTAATACTTTACTAATACAGGGATTGTGCGCATTCCCAGATATGGTGCGATGACCATCTCCATCTGAGAATCGGTGGTTCTTGTAGTTTGGACAGCCTGCCATGCCTTGCCAGCTGAAAGCATCTCCCGACCTCTTGCTGAGTGGATCATGGGACTCAGTTTACCAGCAGGTGTATAAGTACACTAATTGGGTGTATAAGTAGATACAACCATAGTGACATGACTTAAAGCCCTACTACCCCCGCTGATCCTTCAAGTGGTTTCCTGTCAGGACGACCGCATTGAACCTTCGACTTTGATGTCTGCCGAGTGGCTATCGGATGTCCGTGCAAGTCCCAGTCCCGAGATTCCAGTTGCGGAGATGACTCTGCAACCTCAGGTGGAGGCCTGCAGATATCATTGGATTAATATCAAGATGTCGCATAACTAGACTCCTCCGGTGCCTTGCTGGCCAAGAAAGGCATATACGAGATACTACATACTAGGTCAATGCTTTCACTACTGTACTGCTGGATCGTTTCCCACACCGGGGTCAAAAGGACCAGAGCTCACCTCTCACAAAAGCCTGGCCTCAAAGAAACAAAAACCTACGTTCTCAAGAACTTAGTTATTTGGTTAAATTACGAGTTACCACCAAAACCAAATCACAATACTTTCGATGGGTTGCAATTATGGTAACTCAAATTCTGTTCATTAACAAGCATGGAAGGCCTGAGATCATAGGAATTGCGCTCGTGCTGTCAGGCCCATGTCCACGTCCCTCCGCCTGCGCCTCCTCTCGTGCAAGATCTCCGAGAGGCGCCTTCTTTAGGGTGCAGGGGTCCAGGGTTGTTCTTTTTTCAGTTGTAGAAGAACCAATAGCCGCGTGGTGAAGCATTGCAGACAGTAACATACCTCCACGAATGAAGGGTGCCTGTGTTGATTGATAAGATCAGTTTGACCATGTGGGTACTTCTCTCAACTAGGGTCCCTCTTTAGGTCCCAAATAAAGTACGGCACCCTTATAAAAGGGATCCTAAAAGGGAGCCTAATTTAGACAGCTGCCCATGGTTTTTGCTGTCCTATGCCAGGAAGAAGAGCCGGAGGAGCCGAAGCCGGAAGCTCCCAAGCTGAACATGTGCAGAAACCCCTACAAGGACCTCCCCGAAGAGCTCTTAGAGTGTAGGAAAAAAGGGTCCAGGCCCTGGGGTTGAGGGCCGAACCCTGCGAGATTAGCAAGGCTGGGTCCTTTTTAATATATGGGGCGGGGCAGGATTGAGGTACAGTCCTCAAACGCTGGCTGTTTTGCGCACAGTGCTTTTTTCCTCAAAGCAGCCCGGAGGAGCGTGGACCGCCCTCCTTGTGCAAAGTGCGCCACTCAAGCCACAGCGATTGCTATGTGGACATCAGTTGCAGCGGTGGTCCCAGCCACATCGTGAAACTCGAGCAGGGCTTCGGCGCCGGGACAGTGCCAAACTGTGGCAACTGTCGATTGGCCTAGCCCCAAAGCCTCAAAGCCTCAAGGATGAAATTCATGCTGGGAGGCCGGGGGCTCGTGTGGAGAGAACTCTAGACCTGGAAGCCGGCCCAGTCCGCTCTGCTGAATCGAAGGATTGAGCCGAGTTAGACAGTTAGGACTGGGCCCTGTTTGTTGTCTCAGCGCCACATCACCCGAAGGCACCAGAGAGAACGCAGAGCGGAGACAGCAGAGCGCGGCTTGTGCTGTCAGGGTCTAGGGTTATAGTGTGGGATAGGTGTACAATTATCTAGCATCCAGAGCCCCAGCAATTCGCAGCTGTTTCTTTCCAATTCCAATCAAAGGTCCTGCGACTGCGGGTTATTTAGCTTTTAGGGTCTTGGATTGATACACGGGTTTTGTTCAGGGCAGAGTCCAGCAGCTGGGGAACGGCGTTTGTCTGGTTGGACCTTGGGTCCAGTCTCGGGGTTTGGTGCGATCAAGGCCTAGGCATTGCGGTCTCGAGCTCGCGCTTTTTGGTTACCCACCTGGGTTCTTCCTCTGATTTTGAATTCACCATCATTTTGCCTTTGGTCCCGATCTACCATACTTCTACCTTTTGCAATCATTTCTTTTCCACCTTGGATTCACTTTTGGTTTGAATGACATATTTTCTGTCTCCAGCTGCTTCCTTGCTGCCTTAACTATGCTGAAGACCAGACCTCATGCCATTGCATTGTCTCACAGAGCTGGATGTTAAGAATTAGGCTTGCGCAAGCCCAGCACCAGCCGCATGATCGTTTTGTTGTGCATTGCCCAGCAGCACTTTGGCAGACTTTGGCAGCCCATGGCGGTGGCGAGCTTGTGGTTGGTATTCTTCTTCGCCTGCCTGCTGCTGCTGATATTTCTCAAGCGCAGCTGGTGCTTTTTGAGGCCGCCCTTAAGGAGCCGAGCCTTTTTTCGGGTTTCGGAGCTGCAATGGAATACGTGGTGCTCGCGTTGGCAAAACAAAAAAGCTCCAGTCCTCACATTGACATAAGAACAGCGGGCGCCAACAAATCAAATGGTGACACCAAGCCCCACACCAAACCCGGCACTTCAAGGGGGGAACCTCGGTGGTCGACATGTCGCTTGTGTGCCACTGCATACAGAGGCTATGCAGGGGCTGCGCATGTATCTGTACAATTCTACTCGTTTGCAGGCCGCGGAGTGGATGGAGCATCTCACTTGCATTCAATGGCAGGAGGAGCCTCGGGTCATGGGACTCTTCGTGGTAGTTTTAGATGCATTGGCATGTAGGTGCCGCGATCCCCTACATCCCAGGAGAGGCATACGTGCCTGAGCCCCCGACCCGGAAACCCGCACAAGTAAACCCTAAGCTCACTGAACCTCAAAAACCCCAGGCATACATCCCGACTCTTGAATTTGAAATGTCTTGAAATCCCTGAAACCACGACTGCAAGAAAACCTGAATGTCCCAACGAAGCTTCAGTTCTTAGGCACGTTGCAGCTCGAGTATGCTCTGGCTCTGCGCTCTGCCGTGGTCTACGTGGCCATCGGCGCCGTGCCACTGCTTTTCCCTTGCTCCGAGCGGTCTGCCAGCGTGGCTTGGGCTTTAGCGATTGCGGTTCAGGGTTTGTAGGGTTTAGGGTCTGTAGGGCTTTAGGGTTTAGGGTTTAGGGTTTGTAGGGTTTAGGGTTTAGGGTCTAGGGTTTGTGAGTGTCGGGGGGGCTCAGGAAGACCTCAGTCCGGGGAGGTGGCATGAACGAGGTCTGGGAAAGGCTTGTTTAAAATGTCGGGATGTATTGTAAGACGGTATATGTTTATGTAACCCCCCCACACACACACACAGATATATATATATATATATAGAGGTACATCTATCAATCTATCCATCCGTCTATATATATTTATGTCACCAACTATTTATCTATCTATCTAACTAGCTATCTATCTATCTATCTATTTATCTATCTATCAATCTCTCTATCTCTTTATCTATGTATGTATGTATGTATGTATGTATGTACGTATGTATGTACGTATGTACGTATGTACGTATGTATGTACGTACGTGTGTACGTATGTACGTATGTACGTATGTACGTATGTATATGTATATGTGTATGTGTATAGCTATGTACATGTATATGTATATGTGAATGCATATGTATATGTACATATAAACATTACATGCAGCATGTATGCTTATTTTGTACGTATTCATCCCCGTTGCCATTATGATTGTCTTCTTACTGTTGAGGCTTCTCTGAAAGGTTGGGACAGATGCCCAGCGAGCTCGTACAGCTTGGTGCCCACCAACATCATGCGAATTTATCATTTCCTTCCTTTCTGGTATGCTTTCTTGGTAACTCCACATCTTGGCTGCTTGATCAGCGGCATCCACGATGCTCTGCTGGGGGCTTCCACCGGGCTTTGCATGGCGAGTCTGCTAAATCTGATGATGCCCGGAGGGGCCGGCGGGATGAACTACTTGCCAGAGGATTTCTGGCAAAAAGCTTGGCTGCCTTTTGGGTACCACAGCTTCGCAGCGATCCTCTTTGCAGTCTGCTCAACATACCTCCTGTTCTTCAGCTCGACATCCGTTGGCCAGAAGCAATATGCTTTAGGAGTGTTTTCAGAGCTCCTGGTTCCTTTCATGAACCCTCAGACAACATCTGGGTTCCGAGCGGTGATCTGGGATTGGGAGTTTAACTGGAATTGGAATGGGGTGGCCATGTGTGGCTTCTGGCTTGTCGTCCTTGCCATACTGCTCGCCATCCCCTCCCTCGGCCTCCTTCCCTGGAGCCGCGAGTCCGTGAAGAGACACAGCTGCATGTGGTCTGCAGCAACCGAGCTGGCACAACTGGCAGAGGACACGGCCGGCTGCTTGGAGTATTTGTTGACCATCCTCCAGCAGGAAGCTTGGAAGTTTCCCTTCCACGCAGACAGTTCCAACTTTTACATCCGACAGCTGGGCATGCGCCGAACGACTGCGGAGGCGCTTTTGGACCAGGCACAGGCACAATTTGTCGTGAGCCGCCTTCCTCACTACCCCACACTTTGGATCACCTCCGCAGCCCTGTGACTCTGCAGGTCGCGTGGGAGTCGTGGGTTTCTGGCCACACACGGGAGCAACACAAGAATCTGCAGAAAGCAGCTCCACTGAAAGATTTAGGGTTTAGAGTTTAAGGTTTAGGGTTTAGGGTTTAGGGATTCCAGAATACACGGCACAGTTGCTGCAGGTTGCCGCATTTCTTCGGCAGCTACGGCAGCTCCTCCGCATCCAGAGTGGCTTGATGCGCTACCTCGGCCAGTCCACTGGCAGGGGCGAGCAGTTCTTGCTCGAGGAGTATGAACCCCAACAGCAACCGTGACAGTTATTAGATGTAGCTAGACTAGCTAGCCTTAGAGCAACTAAATATTTGTTACTATCAATGCTACCAAGAAACCCGGCCCTCGCACAGGTTGTAGTCATCAAATGAGAGGAAAAAATTAGCACCTTTTCAAGAGGACTTCGTGCTTGCCTGCAGCGAGGGCCTCGCCGCAGTGGCTCGGGATTGCCGGGACAAGGCTTGCTGTCAAAAGCACAAACAGCATGACAATGGTGCTATTGAGAGCCACAGTAACCACTGAATAGGATGTGTATGCGTACAGTTCTATATATGCGAAAAGGCGGAACACGTGCAGCTTATGTTTGAACAAAGCATAGGTTTTGCTCCCGCTGCGGGGTGGAGAGAGGCAGACATCAGCACGGAGACGCGTCTAGAGCTGCAGCGCCTCGCAAAGAAAGCAGACGAATCTTGGACTGGAGCAGACCTTGATTTCCAGGGGATCGTGCAGCATGGGGTTTGGATGAGTTTGGTAGGAATGCCGTGCAAGAACTTGCTGGCAGTGTATAGGGCCCCAGGCGTTCAGGAGGGAGTGAGCGTTGCCGTTGTAGCACGTGCCGCTCTCAGTATCGAGATACACAAGCAGTGAGCAGACATCGCGAGCCCTGGATGCTGCAACGGGTAGATCTCTCCAACATGTCACCGTCCAGTCTAGCCGTTCTGACATTTTGGTCGAACGCCCGGCCCCTGAGTTCCGTTTCGGTTCCCGACTCCGTTGACGTTGCGCGGCCCGGCTGCTCTTCTGTGACGCCCCGGAATAACTTCCGAGGAAGTGCTGTGCAAGGCTCTGGAGAAGCAGGCCAAGCCCGAGAATGCTTTTTCTTCTGAGATGGCTTTCCTGGACCAGCCGCTCGGAAAAGTAGAAGTGACAGAAGTGCTTTCTCCCCTTTTTTGGGCCCCTGCTTTTCTCATCCAGATTGCGCTCCTGGCCTGCTGCCTTCAGCGCTTTCGATACGCGCTGCGAAGATGAATGAGACATTTAGGAGAAAAGCTTTGAGAGACAGGTTTAGGGCCAGAAAGGTTTCTTCTTTGTTCCGGCTTGGGTGCTGAGGCCAGAACGATGCTGCACCGAGCGCATCTGGAGGGAAGGACGCGAACAGTCGCCATTGGTTTGCCCTCCGGAACACTGTCTCCTGGACGCTGGCACTTCTTTGGTCGGTATATTCTCGCGGCTACAGCATGGGTTGTGTGGTTGCTACCTCCTTCATTTTCTCAGAAACATCTGGCTCGTCGTTCGACACGAACATCAACCGCATTCTGGGTGTTGGCATGGGGCTGGCAGTGGGCAATGTTCCTGCTATACTTATCCTCAGTGGGACGAGCGCAGAGAAGACATCCTCCATGTTGCGCTTCTTCGCGTACTTCGTCGTCATGTTCATCATGTGGACCCTAGCCATGTTTGGCTACTTGGCCCCCGGCTCCAAGTACTACCGTGCCTGCCTACTGTGGGCACCTGCCTCAGCAACGAGTTGTCATGTGGCTGTGATTTGACTCCTGCATGCCTCGTGTCAGGTGGGCTACGGCGGAGTGCAGATGCCGCATGACAAAAGTCAAGAGTCTAAGGGGATACAGTCCAGCAAAGAGGATGGTAAAGTTATGAGTCCCGCCTAGGCTAAGACACCTCCCTCAGTTTGACCAGCCTGATGCGGAGCTGTTCCTGGCCATCCTGGATAACATTGTGGCCATCATGGTGTGTCGGCGGCAATTCGTTCCTTTTTGGGAGATGCCAAGTTGCTTGTTTCCGAAAAGAGGTTTCTTTCGCTCGGCACTGACAAGGACTGTCCGAAGCCTGTCGCTCAGGTTGTCTTCATCGTTGACATGGTTTTTGCCTATGTCCAGGCATCTTTCCTGATGTACAAGCATGCTACTGGCCATAGTCGGGATCGACCCTCAAGACTCTCTGAACAGATCTCTCAGGATAACTGACTTGGGAGAGCCTCCGCAGCAAAGCTAGTCAAGAACTGAACAAGACTCTGCCGTGAGGGCAACAGCACCGAGGAACAGGTCAAGGCCTGTGGGCGGTTTTCACTGTAGGTCCTCTCCGGAAAATCGAGACTTCCTGCAGCCCAGACAGGCGGCCGTGACTCGCTGCGCCCAGCATGTCGCCAACGCTGTCGAGACGTTGCAGGCCCAGACGTTGACTTCCAGAGAATGCAATCCAACGCTCGCTTCTGACGGACAAGGGCCTGGGGATGAAGTCCTGTGATGCTTTGACGCTGTTTGGCTCAAGACAGGCCAGAAAAGGCCCTGACCCCTCGGCATTTTCGGCAGTCCTCACATTTTGAAGACAGCCGAGACTTGGACCTTAACGTTTTCTTCGAACTTCCCATGCGGTGACGCACGGGTCTCGTTCGCATGGCCCACTTCCTGGGGTTCCCAACAGTTGGCATTGCGTTTCTGAAGTGATCAGAGATCGTATTGGTTGCGACAGTTGTGCCGTCTGTGCTGCCTGTGGATGCAGGTCAGGGATTCTGGCCAGTAGCTTTGACCTTGTTCGTTAGATTTCGTAGTGGAATGTTGCTACAGTGGTGTCGTTGGCGCTGCGAGCTTGACGCTAGACAGTGGCTCTTGTGTCTCTTGTTCTGTTCTTGCAGCCTCTGCTGCGGTTGACTCGTGGTGCGCAAGAGCTGCCTTGGCTGAGGCTTTGCCCACCTCGCCCAGCATGGTGATCAAGGTTGACTGCGACATGGCCGTTGAGTCCATAGCCACCAAGCCCATCGAAGGGCAGAAGCCCGGCACCTCGGGCCTTCGGAAGAAGACCAAGGTGCCGGGACTTTGGGGATTGTGCATACAAAGAAAGCGAGTGAAAGACACTGAAGTTTCCGAACAGGTCTTCATGGAGGGCACTTACCTGGCCAACTATGTGCAGAGTGTGTTCAACACCCTGCTTGAGTCCGGTGTGCCTGTGTCTGGAGGCACTTTGGTTGTCTCTGGTGACGGCCGCTTCTGGAATCCGGAAGCAATCCAGATCATTATCAAGATGGCGTTCGCTGCAGGTTGTGCAGAGACGAAACGAGGGTGTTGATCTGCTTGTTTCAATGAACCTTCGAGACCTAACTCCTCGGTCGTAGGCGAACCGGATAGGTCGGCACCAGGGAAGAACATCTTGACTTCCTTCCAGCAGTGCTCGTCTTGTGCAGGAGTGGGGCGGGTTTGGTGTGGCACCGGTGGCCTGCTGTCAACGCCAGCCACCTCGGCAGTCATCCGCTGCCGGGGGAAGGGCATGGAGCCCTTCGGTGGATTCATTTGCTCAGCGTCGCACAACCCGGGCGGAATCAACGACGACTTCGGCATCAAGTACAACTGCGAGAATGGTGGCCCGGCCCCTGAGAAGCTCACTGACAAGATGGTGGAGTGGACGGCCAAGCTCAGCGAGCTGAAGACCTGCAGCAGAATCCCGGACTTTGACCTCTCCAAGCCGCAGACCTATGAGCTCCCAGGTGGCAAGCTCGTGGAGATCTTCGATTGCGTCGAGGACCACATGGCGGTGCTGAAGCAGTGCTTTGACTTCGAGTCCATCAAGAAGCTGATGGTGCACCCAGAGTTCAGCATGACCTATGACTCCATGTCTGGTGTGCAGGGGCCCTATGCACTGGGTATCTTGGAAGGACCTCGTAGTTTGATGTCAAGAAGTGCCTCTCTTTGCCCCCTCTTTTTCTCAGATGTCCCTTTTGTGAGGAGAGCTGGGCGCTCCGGCTGGAAGCTGCAAGAACGCGAGCCCGAAGCCCGACTTCGGAGGTCCGGAGTCCGCGTGGCACGGCCACGCAGATCCGAATTTGACCTACGCCGTGCCTCGGCGGCAGCATTGAGGCCCCTAGCTGGGCCCCAACTGAAACCCAAAAGGTTCGGTTTGCCAAGGGCGTTTCCCTTGGCTGTCTCGTCCTGAGGTCGAGCTCGTGGCCGACATGGGCCTGAACAAGGAGGGCCAGAAGGTGGAAACCGGCAAGGCCATCCCGAAGTTCGGTGCCGCGGCCGATGGCGACGCCGATCGCAACATGATCCTGAGCTCCCAGTTCTTCGTGTCACCCTCGGACTCCTTGGCCATGATCGTGGCCAACTCCCACCTGATCCCCCAGTTCAGGGATGGACTGAGAGGCTGCGCGAGGTCCATGCCCACCTCGGCGGCCTTAGACCTGGTCGCCGAGAAGAAGAGGATCCCATGCTTTGAGGTGCCCACAGGTTGGAAGTTCTTCGGAAATTTGATGGACAGCGGCACCAGCTACTTTCCGGGGAAGGAGACTTACACGCCTTTCATCTGCGGCGAGGAGTCCTTCGGAACTGGCGCCGACCATGTTCGGGAGAAGGACGGCATGTGGGCAGTGCTTGCGTGGCTGCAGATCCTGGCGAAGAAGACGGAGGAGGCCGGCAGGCTCATCACCGTCGAGGACGTGGCCATGGCTCACTGGCAGGAGTACGGGCGCAACTACTACGCCCGCTACGACTACGAAGGCGGGCGCCCTGCAATCGGTCCAAAAGGCGCCCTCTTTCCAGCTTTGTTCTCTATGTTTCACCTATGGAGGAGTCGACAAGCAGAAGGCGGAGGAGATGTTTGCGGCCATGGAGGCCAAGACGGGAGAGCTGGCCGGGCAAGAGCTCGGTGGGATGAAGAGCCTCGGGCGAAGAAAGTTGGGGATTGCAACTGTTGGGTCTCTGCTCCAAGCATGTGGTCAAGAGTCACAGACACCATTTAAGGCATTTAAGGGCAGTGGCGAAATCGAATCTCGAAGTGCCCCTTCCCAAGGATTAAGATTAACGACATGTTTGAATACGTGGATCCGGTCGATGGAAGCGTCTCCAAGAGGCAAGGCCTCCGCTTTATCTTCGAGGACAACTCGCGAATTGTCTTCCGATTGTCCGGCACTGGAGTGGCGGGCGCCACCGTGCGGCTCTACCTCGAGAAGTACGAGCCACCCAGTGGCAACCTGTCCCTGCACCAGTTTGAGGCCTGCAGTCAGAGGAAGCCGCAGAACACTTTACCTGGATCCTTGTGCACAGGTGGTGAAACCACTGGCAGCCATTGCCCTTGAGCTTTCACAGTTGCAGGCCTTTACTGGCCGTGCTGGGCTCAGAGGGCAGCAGAGGCCTTTCGTGTTTCGCTGACGCAGCTCCATGTCCCAACTCTGCAGGTGAGAGCCCGACTGTCATCACCTGAGTCGCATGAAACAGAGCCAGGATCAGGAAGTAGTTGCTAAGTAGTTTCTGTAGTTTTGCAACTTTTGTCTTTTGCTAGGTCCTGCAGGTCAGCGACAGGGCTGGACTCTCTCCAGTGCAGTCGCTGCGTTAATGGTTCTCGCCGCAAATGCGGACTAACAAGAGGAACACTGCCCAAGGCACTCGCCGAGGAAAGAATGAAAGGAGCAGTGCAGGATCCTGGTCTCATGAGGTTTTGGCCACAGCTTTGGTTCTTTGCCAGGCGGGCAAGGTGTCGGAGTTGGACATGGACCCTCTCCAGAGGGACATCAAGGCGCCGATGTGCACAGTCCACAATGCCCATCAAAAGGCGGAGAAGACAGGTCAAAAGGGTACTGCTCGATACGGCATCGGTACACCGGTGGGATCTCGAGATCGAGAGTAGAGTAGAGAAGAGTAGTCGTCGTCGTCGTCGTCGTCGTAACAGCACCAGAAGCAGTGGATCAGGATCAGGAGCAGGAGCAGGTGCAGGTGCAGGTGCAGCAGCAGCAGCAGCAGCAGCAGCAGCAGCAGCAATGGCAATGGCAGTGGCAGTGGCAGTGGCAGTGGCAGTGGCAGTGGCAATAGCAGTAGGAGTAAGAGTTTGGAGCAGGAGTGGGAGTAGGAGCACGAGCAGGAGTAAGAGTAGGAGCAGGCAGCAGTAGGAATAACAATAATAACAATAGCAAGAGCAGTAGCAGTAGCAGCAGTAGCAGCGGCAGTGGCAGTGGCAGTGGCAGTGGCAGTGGCAGTGGCAGTGGCAATGGCAGTGGCAGTGGCAGTGGCAGTGGCAGTGGCAGGAGGAGTAGTAGTAGTAGTAGTAGTAGTAGCAGCAGGAGTAGTAGTAGTAGTCGTCGTCGTCGTCGTCGTCGTCGTCGTCATCGTCGTAGTAGTCGTAGTAGTAGCAGTAGCAGTAGCAGTAGCAGTAGTAGTAGTAGTAGTAGTAGTAGAAGTAGAAGTAGAAGTAGAAGTAGAAGTAGAAGCAATAATACGTTGTGCCGGGAATCCAGAACCGGTAATTGTCTTTGTCGTTTTGGTAATCTTGATCATCTGGGTCAGGCGGCTAAATTTGGGGGCCAGACGAGGCGTCAACTTGGTCATCTTGCAAGGGGAGGAGGGGGGGCAACTGGACGCGTCGTCTTCGTCGACTTGGTCATCTTGCTCGGGGAGAGAACTGGGGGGACAAGATGACGCGTCAAGCTGGCAATCTTGGTCATCTGGGTCATCCTGGATGTTTTGACCACTTGCACCACTCGTACCACTTGTAGCAATTTTGGTGGTACGAAAACTCACCAATCTGCAACTTAGTACTGGGGTGGCCCAGTAAGGTTTGAGGTTCCAGGGTTCAAGTTCTGGGGTGGCTCTGTTCTGGTCCGGGATTGGTCCGGAATTGGTTCGGGGTTGGTCCTCGTGTTGGCCAGCCTCAGTTGGTCTCGGAACTGCCTCGACGATTCGGGCTTCAGAGTTACTGATATTTTTCGGAGAATTTGTACATTTTCCTTTGGACATTGGACGTCCTTTCCATAACAAGACACGTCGGGGTCCGTTCGAAGATCGCTTGTGCTGCCATGAGCCTGGAGTCTAGCTCTGGATGTTCTGCGGCCTGAAGCGCTGCACATGCGTAGCATTGGCCTGGATCCGCGATGTTTCTCACGAGATCGAACGCCGGACTGCCGTGTTTGGGGGTCCTCGCGTCTGCGAGGTCAGACGCCCAGAACTGCATCTACAAGATGCTGGGCATTTTCGCTTGCCGTGTGTGGCGAGTTTGGTTGTACAGTTGTATAGACGATAACAGAGACAGACTCTTGTAAGTGAGTGTACAGATCATTCCTGAACTATGGAAAATTGAGCCAAGCTGATCAAGTGCGTACTGGCTAACGCTTCGGTGGCTGTGATTCTCAGGACTGTAGCTGCTGTTGCCTTGGTCATTGTCACGATCGTACTACCAATCACCTCTGGTGATTCTCACTACCCTAAACCCCACTGTAAACCCTCAACCCGAAGCACTAAACCCTAAACCCTAAACCGTGGATTGGCTCAAGCCCAATCTTGGCTCAAGGCTCAAGTGACCGCTCTCCCCCCCCCGTTCCTAGACTCCCTCTCTGCGGGCATGACAGCGCGCGAGCGCCGTGGGGCCAAGATGCCGCCGGGGCTGGGGGGCCCACTACCCGGGGGGCTGGAGTCCGATGACCCGGACCTGGAGGATGACCGTCCTGTCAAGAGCGGCAAGCGTAGAGAGCAAGCCTCGCCTACCAGTGGCCGATCGGAGAAGGGGGTTACTTTGGCTGATCTGCAGCGTTTGCTGCAAGAACAGAGTCAACAGATCCAGAACCACCAAGAGCAGCAGATCAAGGCAGCTATCTCTGACATCAGGAAGACGACCTCGGCTCAGATCACGGCGGTGCGGGACGAGGTCCGCCGCCATGGCGACTATATAGAACAGCTCCGGGACCAGGGAGAGAAGATGGAAGCCCGTCTCTTAGCATTGGAGGCAGGAGGGGTCGGGGCGGTGATGCCTGAGGACCGTGATCGCGGCAGCCGCAAGAACCTTATGATCTTTGGCGGGTGGGGGCAGGACACCCACAGGGATGTCCTGCTCTCCGAATTGAGGGAAATGCTGCAGAAGATCGATGTCTACCGACACTTCGAGGACCTGTTCACCACGGGACCCAGACGTGGCAATGCCCTCGGGCTAGTGGCCCCCCTACCCGGGGAGTCCGAGAGCGACCTCAAACGAAGGATGATCACCATTGCCCAGACTATCAGAGGGGCAGGGCTGCGAGCGGACAACATGCAGCTGGACAAAAACCTTTGGGGATCCCTCTCTAAGACTAAGCTGGAGCGTCTGAGGTCCAGTCATGCAGGCAAGTTGAAGAGGTTGGTACTGGAAGTGAACTCGGAAGAACGAGGGCATATCGACGTGGAATGGAATGCCGGGTCGGTATGGCTACGCGGAGCACTACTTGGAAGCGCCACCAGGACCAAGCCGATCGGGGTGACCACGTGTGAAGGAAAAACTCCCCAAGCCTGGCTGGATCTCTCCACATCGGCGAGAATGCTCGGGTGCGCGGAGCTTGACCTCAAGGAGCGATGGGACAAGTTCCACGAGTACTGAGAAGACACCAGCTCGACTGACCTTGAGCCGGCCTCGGAAGAGGCAGAAGATGCAAGTTTTGAAATTCAGCCAGAGCCCCAGAGAGGGCTCCTCGGGCCGACCTGCGAAATACACACCGATCCGAGAGCAGTGGCCGGGAACACTCAACCCTTTTCTACCACACCCGCTGGAGGTGAACAGCCCCAAGGGCCCACCTGTCAGCGAGGTGCACTTCGAATTTACTCTTGGAACATCGGTGGCAAGCCGGTGCAAGATGCACTGAAAGCCATTGAGATCCTAAAAACCTCTACAGACACAATCGCATGTTTCCAGGAGCTGCCCCGCACCCAGGCGGGGTGGCAGACAACCATAGTCGATGACAGCCACACACTTGTGCAATACCGAGACGACCTCCGACAATGGAGGGGCAACGGGGTCCTCTTTCGCACAGGAGCTTTCAAATGCCTTAGGAGGAAGGCAAACCATGTGGGCGTCTGGGTGAAACTCAGACACACACAAACGCAATCCGAGATGTGGGTAGGCTCTGCTAGGCTGAGCACCGGGGTCACAGACGACATCACTGCAGAGGAAGTCCAGGACCTTCTCCGCCTCCGTCCCTCTCACCCGAACCAGGTCGTCCTCATGGCAGACTACAATACTCGACTAAACTGGAGTGCCGGTGGAGGGCAAAGGGGGCATGTCAGGCCCACCAGCGGGAGAGCAGACAACCTGGTGACCGAACTTGAGGGTAGAGGGCTGCAGCTCTGCCCACCGCATGAGTCGCAGTGGCACGTGCCCACCAGCAGGCCGAGACGAGAAGGGGCCAGGGGCAGACAGATCGATGGTGCCGCCACTGCTGGGTTCCCTGTACCCCATGTCAACATAGAAGAGCGCAGCTACCGCCAGATAGGGGGCGACCATGATCGCCTTTACCTTGACCTAGCGTTGCCTTGCAGGGACAGAGAAACCATGACAGCTGCCACCAGACCACGGATGGTAGTCGCACAGCTCCCGAGCCTCGAGCAAGTCGACCAGCACACACTCATGCAGCTTGCCCGAGACCACACAGGGCCCAAACCAGGGACCCGATACCGTGACCCCCCCGAGGTCAAGGACTACTATAAGCAAGCAAAACAGAGTGGTAGAGAGTCCGATTGGAAGCGAGCCCACAAAGCCAGGCGATCGGCTAGAGATAGATGGCACAGTGAGAAGCTGGCCAGGGCCTCGCAGCGAAATTGGAAAGATTACCGAGAGGTGAAGCAGGAGCACGGTGGTGACACATGGGCGGTTCACATGTCTGAGGAGGCCTACAGTGCGGGGCATGAACCACACGAATGGACGATAGCCCATTTCAGAGCGCTCTTCTCTGAACCCAGGCCAGAACCGCTACCTAAGTGGAACAAAGACAAGCACGCCTCAGATCCCTTCGACATGAGCGAACTGGAGGCCGCAGTCCAGAAGGGTAAGCGGGGCAAGTCAGTGGGGAGTGACCTCACCTCCTTCGAGCTACTGCAGAGCCTCATGAAAGACGGCCCCACGGCAGAGGCACTGCTGGCATGGATGGAGGACATCCGACGGGGAGGGTCTATCCCGCCAGAGTGGCTGCACACTGTCGTCACGCTCCTCCCCAAGGTCGCCGCCCCGAGCGGCCCCGGGGACCTTCGCCCCATCAGCCTGGGCAGCGCAGTCGGCAAGGTGTATGGTACCATGCTTCTACAGAGAACCAAGGCGGCCATTCGGCCGATTGGCCCAGAGCAGTGCTCGCACTCAGGCCGCCAAACGGCCGATTACGTATTCGCATCGATCCGATCCTTTCAGCTCGACACAGAGTGGCGCTGGGGGCTCCACTGGGTAAAGATCGACATAAAGAAGGCTTTCGATAGCCTAAATCGTGCCAAAGCACTGGACTATCTCCGCCAAGCGTTGCCGGAGCACATGCACCTGGAGTACGAAAGCTGGCGGCAATTGCTCGCACCAGGAAAAGCTACCATCCGCACCCCGTGGGGAGAAGGGCACATCAGCCAGACCAGAGGGATCAGACAGGGGGCCGTAGAGAGCCCATGGCTCTTCTCGGTGGCCATGGAATTAGCCCTCAGAGATGCACAGGCAGCGAAGGAATGGCCCAAAAGGCTGGGACCAGCACCAGACCTCAGATTGTCGGAACTCCTCTTTAATCATATGGGCCGGTGACCAAGCCAGTCTGCTGACCAAGTACAACATCCTCAAGCGCACTCTTGGGGAATGGGGTCTTCAGGTCAACCCCAAGAAGACGGCCTACTATGCGAGCCCGCATGCCACAGAACGAGGCGCACTCACTCTCGAAGGGGTCCAAGTTGCACCGAGGGAAAGCCTGGAAGTCATGGGTATTTCATTGAGCGTCCCACTTCGGCCCGCCAGCCTCATGGATGCAGCCCTGGCAAAAGCAAGAAAGAAGTACTTTGCTTCGAGAGCGATGCTCGAATGCAGGACCCCTCTAAAAGAACGCCTGAAGCTGTTTGCGTCCACGGTGGGCGGCGCCGCACTGTGGTACTCCTCAGCTGCCCCACCCAGTCCGCAAGCCCTGGGAGCAGTCAACAGCCTGCAGCTCGAACTTGTCTCCCGAATGGCCGGGTTCAAGAGGCGAGGCGAGGAGACATGGTTGGAATACCACAGTAGAAGCCGAAGAGCGGCACGGCAGCTCTTGGTCAACAACGAACAGCCTCGCTGGAGCTCGCTATGGTTGCAGAGGTACTGGAATTATAAAGGACATGTCGCCAGAGGGGCGAAGCGAGAACAGCCCCCGGCGAGCAGTGTCATAGACAGCTTCCGCACGTACCAGTGGTGGAGACAGCAGCAAAGAGAGGCAGACGGCCTGCGGCACCCAGCCTCGTTCTACCCCTACCTGTCCAATGACGAGCTTCGGCTCAACAGGGCGGCCGGATGTGACGACTGGCGCCAGCTGGCGGCTGACCCCCAAGCATGGCAACGAGCACAAGCCGAGTGGATTCGCAGAGAAGACGTATCCTGGACCTCAGGCAGACAACTTGCTCTTACCGGGGCAAGCCTACACACATCCAGCCCCCAGCCACGGAGAGCAATAGCAGCGGGGGGAGCGAATGAACCCAGTGGGTGATATGCCCCCCCCCCCCCCACCTTTGCCTGCTCCCCTACCCACGCCCAAACACACCAACATGCATTCATACATATCACATGTGACACCCGACTTCGGTACCTGAGTGGATGGTTCTTTCCTTTCAGTTTTGACATGATGGCTTGCATTGCAGACAGAGACCCTTGTGCTGACTGAGGCTTTCACCAGTGATTCTTTTCAGCCTGTCCTTCGCAGCCCTTTTTGCTGCTCACGCCGCCTCCTCAGACCATGGCGCGGCGACTCTTCACGACAGCAGTGCTGCTTGTGGCAGCGGTTTTGGCTTCCCCTCCAGAAGATGAAGACTCTCGATGGAGTCAGGGGGACACTCAATTCGATGATGCCCGGCGGGTTCCGCAGGCATCGGGCAGACCTCCCTTTGAGAATGGTCGTGCCCCCTCTCAGGAAGATGAGCAGGATACTCCTTGGGAGATGGAGACCCACAGAAACACAACGCACACGCCGAGGAAGCTCACCACCTGGCAGCGACATCTAGACCTGCCGCTACCTGCTCGACCACCACTCCTCCGAGAAGCAGCCCGACGGCACGACCCTGCACTACCTGATGGATCACCACAAACCCCGAGGGATGCACCGGGGAATGACCCAGAACCGCCACAACTAGGAGACCCGGACCACCCGCAAAGCTCTGATGAGCAAGACGCACCAAGGGGGATGATCCAGGAGGAGCAACAGGGTCTGCTGCTACATGCTCAACTACCACGACCCCGAGAAGCAGCCCAACGGCATGATCTTGGACTACTCGCACCCCTACCACATCCCCCGGATGTTGCACCTCGGCAAGGCCCTGAACTACCTCGCAGCAACGGCCCCCCTCTACCGCATGGCACAAAACAACGGGCCCTTGACCAGGGAGCGGGCGCCCCCAAAAGCCCAACCAGCACGATGAGGACGAACGCCTCTGAGTCAGAACAGCAATACCCACCGCTGCCTGCATGGATACCACGGCCTGGAAACGAAGCACGACACCAGGGTCATGGACCACTCGCTCGACTACCCCACCCTCCGGAAGGCGCACGGCGGCACGACTCCGAACTACCTCGCACCGGCGACCCTGACCTACCACGCAGCACAGACAGAACAAGTGAAGACAGGGCCCCACAGCCACAAGCACAGCAGCAGGCGGAGGCGCAATGGGATGCCCCGCACCAACCCCGGCATCAGGACTCTGGAGAATGCCGACTACCAGCGCCTTGCCCACCGCAACGGGGCCACTCAGCAGAACGAGGGAGAGAACTTGGCAGCAAGCTGTCTGGAAGAAAGCATGCGGGTGCCCTCACGGACACGATCTCGCTACTCTCTACCTGGATTTGGATTCCAGCGATCGGGCAGGCACTCGAGACCAGAGCCTTTGATGAGGTCCCACTAGGTGAAGCGGCACCCTGGTATTGGGAACTAGTGGACTTGGGGCAAGAACTGGTGAGAAGAGGAGCGGATGACTCAGAACTCACATGGAAAATCCTCCGAGCAGTGTGGGATGTGGAAGAATGCCTCTTCCTCCCCACTATGGAGACGTACATGAATGGAGTGGCTAGGGCGCTCCACCTCCAGAGCCAGAGGAGGGAGAGGACGCACGAGGGGCCACCCACGGAGGAGGAGAAGAGCAACTACATCGCCCGAGTGGTCCAATCGCTCCTAAGGGCCTATAGAGCAACCGCCCCTGCCCCGGAGTGGAAGGCGCGCCTGGCAGCGGGGCGAGTCAGAATGAGGCTCAAGAAGAAACCTGCTGCCAAGCCCGGGAAAAGCAGGCAGCGACCTGCCACGGACCGAAGCCCTGAAGGAGAGCAGGACCAGGACAATGTCGCTCTTGTCGCAAAGAAATGGGTCCTGAAGCCGAGGAAAATCAAGCAAGTGTACGAGACTTCCAAGCAAATCTGGAGGTCGGCGAGACCCGAAAGGAGGACGGCCGAAACACGGCGACTAGTACCAGGAGATGGACCGAGGACGCTGCTCTCCAGGCGATGCTCCTCGCACCCGTGGGCGATGGAGGAAATCGAGGTGGAAGCAGAGCTGCCTGAGGGAATGACCCGACCAACGGCCCCGGCGGAAGGCAACCCAGGCAACACGGACACCGTGGCGGTTGAAACCGAGTCGGCCCACAGGTTGTGGCTCATTTTGCTGGGCCTTGTACCAGAGGGGAACACGCTCGGCCTCACCGACATAGAGAGCTTGCCGATGACGTTGCCGAGCGACATAGTCGGCAACATAGAGGAAACCTTGTCCGATCAATCGCCTACCGAGCTTGAGGAGCTCCGCGAAGCCCTGCCGGAGGTCCTCGACAGGATCAAGGAGGAGGTGCTTGGCCTGTTGGACCAAGCAAGTGGATCGTCGTCTTCTGCAGCGAGACCCCCGGAAGCCGAGGAAGCCGCGAGAGAGGAGGAGCCCGCGGACATGGACGACACTGAGGACCTCACCCACCTCATGCAGCGCACCCTCACCGGGACCCTGAAGCAGAAGCCCAACCGGCCCTCGAAGACTTACCTCCAGTTGCATCAGGACCTGCAAGCCATGCCAGCCTTACGAGCCTCGGCACTAGCCCGGCAACTACGGGACAGACTGCAAGACCGACTCATGAGTATGCCTGAGTGGTCCACCCTGGAAGCGGTTCTCGCTGCGAACTCGGAACCCGCCACGGAGGTGCCAACAAAGGAAGAGGCAAACGAGCTGGCAGCATGGGTGGACACCTGGCTGAGCAGACTGCCAAGAGAGCACCGCCTTGGGGCAGGAAGTGGGGCGGCCTCTTCATGGGAGTCACCACCATCGGAAGACGCCCCGACCATGGACGCACAGCTGGCAGAGCATGAGAAGGAGCTGGAAGCACAAAACGAGAGGGACGCCGCCCTATACAGCTGGCACCTGCAGCAGGAGGCGGCCGAGGCCAAGCGAAGAGACGAGGCAACTCTACAATCCCACCTGGGATGGTCGGGAGGAAACACCCGCAAAAAACTGCGTCTCCAGATCGAAGTCGCCACAGAGGCCCGCACCCACTACCAGGAGATTGAGATCGGCACAGGTGAAAGCATCAACCTCAAGCTGACCCTCACAGACAGTGCTCCCAGAATGTTTCAAGGAGGCAAACCCGTCCATGCCGATGAGGCCCGGGAGCTCATTGCGCAAGCGGAAAGCGCCCTCTTGGAGAACCAGCGCCCACCGCCGCCAGGACAACATTCTCTTGAGGATGCGGCCACTCGTGAACTCCTGGAGAAGTGGACAGCAGGGAAAACCACGTCCGACGAAGTGGCAAGAACACATGGTCGCTCCATGGTGATCTTCTTGGAGGAGTGCAGGGAGACCCAGGCGGCCACAGCTGCAGCACCACCGGCGCAAGTCAGCCCGCTCGGCCAAACCCTCCGTCGCCAGGTCTTGGGCGCCTCGTGGAGACGGTGGCTACGTGCCCCGGAGATCGCCAGGGACTACCGACAATGGAGAGAAGGGACCCTGTCTGACGAAATCATCTGGCTTCGCTACGGCAAACCCACGGTGCAAGCTTTCTGGATGCTTCTCCGAGCCCAACGAGAAGGACTGCCCACCGTCGCTGAATGTGGCAGCGATGAGGACGGGGAGAGCTCACTAGGAGAAGACCAAAGAGGGGACACAGGCCAGGCACCAACGGACATGGTGGGCAACGAGGCGACCCTCTGCTACCCCACTCTCGCAGCGACCACGGCGGAGCAGATGGCGGAATCCTCGTCTGCGGGCCCAGCAGTGGACCCCGCGGAGCGGGAGACCGTGGAAGCGGTCCTCCCGCCGGAGGCAGTGACAATGTCGCAAAAGGACCTCTATGACCTGTGGCAGCGAGGAGAAGTTAGTGATCAGGAAGTTATTGCGGCACAGGGGAGTGGAGTCTGGCACCACTTCCTCACCCGTCGTGAGCATGAGAAAGAACAGCAGCGGCGCCTGGACCAAGAACACCAAGAGTGGCTGAACCGGGAGTTCTCCTCTGATGCTTCTAGCTAAGGGGACAGCAGATGGCCATGACTGTGCTAGGAGACATTGTTGTGTCGTGGTACCACGGTTGTTATTCTGAAAGAGGCCTTCTGCAGCAGTCTCCCCCCCACCCAGCTGTCCGAGCAAACCAGTCCACCCATGCCATGTAGGGCCCGTTCTCTCTGATCTCGGAGGTACTCGGGGGTAGTGATTACTGCTAGTGAGCTCTCAACTAGATGGCATGTAGTGGTCTTTTCAGTATTGTCGCCTGAGCTTCTGCACAGTACATAGGGCCGGGGGCGATAGACAGTCTGGAAGAGTTTGCACCGTTGAGAGGGGGAGCACTCTGGGACTTTGTCAGCCTGCAGTCCTAGTATGTGGGATTCAGCATTTGTGGTTAGGTGGTGAATCCCCCCGTCTCGTAGCGGGTGCCAAGACCTCCGCCTTTGAGGCATTCCGACTTTGTCAACAGCTTGGGAGGAAAAGAGGTGACAAAAAAAAAACCGTGGATTGGGTGGGATCTGCGGTCTTTTTGCATATGGGGTCCAGAATGGTAAGTTTCATAACCACCCCTTGCCGTCATCCGGGGCATTAAAATCATGCCCCGTGTTGATGTCATCTACTTTCTCAAACGGGATGTTGGTTGGATCTTGGCTGGCCTCGTCATCTCAATAGAGCACGGATCCCTGTACATTGTACAGGTTGTTAATTATGCTGGTAGAGGTTTTCCAACTCATCCGGTGTTTCTCACAAATCGAGAAATGTACCAAGTCAAACCCTGAACCAGCGTTGCGACTGTGCCTTGCAATTTCATTGAGCCAAAATTCTGACATGTACAAACACTGAAACCAGAATCGAGAAGCCCGGATTGAACCATTTAACCTTGGCCCTAAACCCTAAACCCCTTAAATCCATTCCAAAGGTCAGTACTACTGCTAGAGGAAAAGGGGCGACAAAAAAGAAAACAAAAAAGCCCCTTAATCCCAAAGGCCGAAATCCGACACCATGCTCGGGTTTTCAGGGTTTAGGGTTTAGGCTGAGTTTAGGGTTACGGGTCTTTTTTTTTATAAGTAGCCTTTGTGACAGGGTTCAGGGTTTAGTGTTACAGGGATTAGGGTTTTAGGGTTTAGGGTACGCGCGCCCGGCATGTCATGGGTTTAGGGTTTAGGCTTGTCCTTGGGGGATAGAGCATTTTGGCAGTCTCCCCCGCTGCTGGTGTGGTCTCCTGCCGAGCGTGCGCGCCTATAGCTGCGCGCAAATCCACAAAATAAGCTAAATTCCCCTTATTGTTGCAATTTTTGGGGAGGCTTGCACGTGGCACCACTCGTACCGCGAGTGGTGCAAGTGGTGCAAGTGGTCAAGATGACCAAGGTGAGCCGCTCAAAACCAAACAAGCTTGTTTCCCCCAAACTGGTCCCCTGACCAAGATGACCATGATGACAAAGACAATTACCAGTTCTCGATCCCCGGCGCACTAGAAGTAGTGGTGGTGGTAGTAGTAGTAAGTAGTAGCAGTAGTAGTAGCAGTAGTAGTAGTAGTAGTAGCAGCAGTAGTAGCAGTAGTAGTAGTAGTAGCCGTAGTAGTCGTAGTAGTCGTTGTAGTAGCAGTAGTAGTAGTAGTAGTAGTAGTAGTAGTACGAGTAGTAGTAGTACGAGTAGTAGTAGTACCAGTAGTAGCATAGCAGTAGCAGTAG
>CAJNJA010007610.1:2956-14238 GCA_905231915.1 Symbiodinium necroappetens
TTTAGGGTTTCGGGTGTCGGGCTTCGGGTTCGAGGGTTTCGGATATAGGGCTTTTTGGGCGCGGCTTACGGTCTAGGGCTGTGCAGGTTGCATAGGTTTCATGGGCACGGTTTAGGGTCTAGGGTCGTACAGGTGGGTTTAGGGTTTATGGTGGGGTTCAGGTTTTTTGGATTTAGTGGGTTTTTTGGCCGGGTTCCTCGAAGCGGTTCTCCCTAGGGCTTCGCTAGGGTTTGCATAAGGCCTAGGGTTTTATGAGTGAGTTTCTCTAGGACACAAGTAGGAGCTTGCCGGAAGCACTTGAAGCAATACTCATCACACTCCTAATTTTGGTCATCCCTAAACCATAAAACCTTAAGACCCTATTTGCGGGTGGAAGGGCAAGATGTGTCCGCAGCTGATCGAGCTTGTTTGATTTAATCGATGCAGCCCAACCTTTGGCCGGAATTCGTGTAGCCGACTGTGTTGTTGTGAGCACTTCGTTTTGCCGGCTCCGGGCCAAAGATGGTGAGGGTTGTTCAGAGCTTTGGACCTTCCTCGAAGAAACTTCCAAACTTCTTGTCGCGAGGACAAATCTGTCACAACTTGTCACCAGAAACCAGAAAGACATGTTCATGTTTGTTTGTGTGCTTGTCTGTCTGTTTGTTTGTGCGTCCGTCGGTCTGTTTGTTCTAGCTGTTTATACATGCATTTTTCATGTGTATTATTAATTCAATCATTGACTCATTCGTTTTGTATACATTCGTTTGTGTCATGTTATGTCTTGTGTACGGTGCTGCATATTCCGGCAAAGATCATAGCCGGCACTGGCGTTGAGGTTTGCCAAAGGAAGGAATCGCTGGCCGCAAAATGATGCTGGGGGTGGGTGGTGTGGACTGGCTCGAAGATCAAGGTTTACAGTTTAAGGATGTAGGGTTTAGGGGCTCAAACCTTAAGCCCTAAACCCCTAAACCCCTAAACCCATAAACCCTAAACCCTAAACTCCCAAACCGCACCCGAAAGCTCAGCCACGTGCTGACGAGGCTTCTCTTTTTGACTCCCTGGCTCGGCTCCGTGTCTTGGACCTCTCCTACAACAGGCTTGCGGTGCCGACCTCAGTACGGTTGAGGGTTTAGCGGAACCCTAAACAATAAGCCCTAAACCCTATAAACTCTAAACCCTGAGCCCTAAACCCTAAACCTTAAACCCTAAGCCCTAGACCCTGAAAACGGGTGTTGTTGTAGGGCTTTTTTGATGGGCTCAGGTTTTCGGGCCCAAGGGCTTCAGGTGCAGAGGTTCAGGATCCAGCTGGATCCAGGGTTTGCGGTTCAGGGTTTAGGGTTTTTTTGGTTTAGGGTTTAGGGTTTAAGGATAGCCTAGAGCCTTAGGCCTCTCAATTGGGCCTCAAGAGTCTTTTTTCGCTGCAATAGCTCACCGTGGCTTAGCCGGCATTGGCGACTGCAAGGTTTGGCGAAATAGCTCCCAATGCAGACGTATGCGCAGCTTTATCTTCACAGAGAGTGTTCAAGAAGGGCAAGGTGACAAGCTATGTCCTAAACCCTATAAACCCTAAACCCTAAACCGAAACCCCGAAAGCGTAAACCCAACCGGATACAGGCGCCAATCAACTTTGACTGGCTGATGTAGCGGAATATGCAAAGGTGCATCAACTTGTTATGGATCTAGAGTTTAGTTTTGGGATTTAAAGGGGTTCCCTGGAACCCATGAAGCCTACCTTTTTTCTGTTCCTCAGCACATGATTTCTTAAGGTCCTTAAAAATGCTAGGTTATTTGGGGTTGAGTCGGGTTGAGGTCAGGATTTAACACGCATCAGCCTCAGTACGAGTTCAAAGCGTTTTAATCTAGGACATTTTCAGGTGAGTAGTTACCTTTTTATAGGAGCCTTATAGAAGGCCGAAATACCTTATAGAAGCCTTATAGAAGCCCTATATACCCTAAACTCCCCACCTGTAGTTTCCTTTAACTTAAGCCCAAGATATCCCAAGATCTTCCAGAGCCCGGTGATGAGATTCCCAGGTACTTCCGGACGGGCTCCTGACACCGCTGATCAGCTTGGAGGCACGATGTACCCCCGCCCCCCCAGGTCACCGGTTTAGGGATGTTTAGGGTTTATAGGGTTTGGGGTTTTGGGGTTTAGGGTTTGTAGGGTTTGGGGTTTTGGGGTTTAGGGTTTATAGGGTTTGGGGTTTTGGGGTTTAGGGTTTATAGGGTTTAGGGTTCGATACCAGATGCTACTTGTATCGAGTTTGCGGGATCCTATTTCTGTGTAGGCCATATTCTGCCTTCAAGCGTTGTCTACATACCAGCTTCCAAGGGACTTGCTGGTAGATTCAGGCTTAAGGTCCTAAAGTTTTGGATCTACGGGCTCTTAGCCTCCAACAGCGGTACGACATTGCCAAGCCCTGCAACCTCAACTAAAGCTCCTGAAACCCCCTAACGTTGTGGGGGTATTAGGGTTCTACAGGGGTTCGGTGAGAAGGGTGGGTTTACGTTTGTGAGGCCCTGAAAGATTAAACCATGCCCGGTAAGCACTGAAGCAGTAAATTGGGTGAAGGAGCAGGAAACCCTAAACCCAGCGTTTCATTGCCACAAGCCTGCCCCTGCCCTGCCCTCCTGCCCTTACCCTGCTCCCTGCCCTGCCCCTGCCCCTGCCCTCGACACACCTAAGAAACTGTGGCCTAAGCGTTATTCCACGGCCAACCCTAAACCCTACACACGAAGCCGCGAGAAGGAGCTGGATGTTGCCGGCAACTTTGCTGGGTTGCTCGATGCCTCGTCGTTGGCAGCACTTCGGCTGGGCTGTTGGGGTTCAGGGTTCTACGGTTTAGGGTTTCAGGGTTTAGTGTTTTACTGCAGCGGGCTGAATACGTACTTTATTGCAATATCCCCGTATAGCTTTTGTTGTATAAATCCGATCATGGATACATGTGTTTATACATGGACTTATTTTGTTCACACACACATGTATATATATATATACACACATATAGAGAGAGAGAGAGAGAGAAAAAAAAAACAAAGAGAAGAGGGAGAGGGACTCCACAGCCCTTGAACTGGAACGCTTTGCTTCTTTGATAGTATTTCTTCCAGGGGCGGGGTTCTGGGATAATGGAGGCACCGGGCAGGCATAGAATCTAGCAGGCATAAGCGTATGGATGTACATGTATCGAGAAAAACGCTCAACTGCCATCCTTGTACCAGCGCGATTTCTGCGGGTCTTTAAAGCATTGCGCACACACACACACCAAAACACAAACTGGGCTGGACCCTAAATTCTAAATCTGAGACGCTTCGACCTACACCAGACATCCCATTTAAACTGTAAAGCCCCAAACCCTAAACCCAGGTTGGCATGTTCTGTACTCTGCAGGACAGCGTCAGAGCTTCTCGCTTGTCTCACTGTCAGACCGTCATTTCGGACCTGCCAGCTTTCTTAGTCTTGTCCCCCCTAAACCCGAAACCCGCAGCCCTAAACTGAATCCCTAAACCCGAAACCCTGAACTCGAAACTCTGGTCTAGAGCCCTCGTCCACGCCCTCAACCCTGGGTTTCCAAGCTCCCCAACATCGAAGCCTAAAACCCGGGGTTTTGCTGCTTGCCCCTCAACCGAACGGGCGAGGCCTTTCGCTCCGAGAATAGGAACCTGATTCAGATATGGGCCCGAAACTCGATTCTCTAAACGCGTTAATGTTTTTTTTTGTTTTTTTTTGGGGGGGGGGGGTTATGGGGCCAGGGCTTCTTAATCAGGTTCCTACACTACAACTTTCAGCTACTGACTGAGCAACTTCAACCCTCTTCCCTGCATGTAACCCATAAACCCTGGCTTTTAGAACCCTTCCAAATCAAAGAGCCCTTCAAGATTCGTCAAGGAACCCCGCAAGGAACCCATATAGCAACCCTAAACCCTAAACTTAAAGGAAACCCTTATACTATTATAGCAGCACTTATAAAAAAAAACTCATAGTAAACCTTAGAGAAACCCTGAAAAGAACCCGTATAGTGACCCTTAATTACAGGAGCCCTTACAGGAATCCTTAAAGGAACCCTAAACGTAATCCATTTAGTGACACTTAAAAAGGGACCTAAAGGAAGGAACTCCACAACCCTAATCCCTAAACCCTAGCCCTATAGACCCTAAACCCCTTATAGAACCCTTTCAAGGAACCCTGAACCTTAACCCTTAAAGGAGCCCTCATAGCAACGCTTCAACCCCTAAACCCTAAAGCCTACCTGTTGCCGAAAAGACCTCCTTTTTTTAAGGAATCATATATAGAAACCCTAATAAGGAACCCTAAAAAGGTAGGTCTTTTCGGCTACAGGTAAACCCTAAACCCTAAACCGGCCCTTAAAGGAGCCCTTATTAAACGCCTCAACCCTAAACCCTAAACCCAAAACCCTAAAGGCCCTAAACCGGCCGGGGGTCCAAAGCCTCGTGGAGACTCTGCCACGTCGCATCCCGTAGCAGCTGCCTGGAAACGGAGGTTTAGGGGTTTAGGGTTTGGGTTCAGGGTTTAGGGGGTAAGATACGGTTGATGATATAAATCCTGCATTACCCATAGTAAGGAATATACCATAACTCCGGTAGTTTAGGGTCCTTAAGGCAATGCAGGATTTATATCATCAACGATAAGGGTTTAAGGTTTAGGGTTTAAGGTCAAGGGTTTAAAGGTTTAGGGTTTAGGGGTTTAGGTGATGATTAACACGGATTTGAGGATATATGATGCTTTAGGAATACCGGTACTCTTCCTAAATGTTCAGACCTCTGCATGTTTGGGCTTAAGGGTCTGATTTAGGGGTTTAGCCTTTCGGGGTTTAGCTTGCGGTGGTATACTGGCGCATGTGTGTGTGTATATGTACATATATATATATATTTTTTTTTGTGTGTGTGTGTGTGTTTGTGTGTATTTGTGTGTGTGCGCGCGTGTGTGCGTGCGCGCGCGGGTGGGGAGGGGGGGGGCGGGGGGGAGTGTTAGCAAGTAAGTTGTAAGTAGAGCTATATATGTAGTTGGAATGGGGTAAGGGTTTAGGGTTCAGGGGTTGAAGCTTGCTGGTACCGGGGGAAAGCTATTTTAAGGGGTCCTTAGAAAGGGGTCATGGATTCTTCTCGGACTCTACAATGTAGCTGCACATGGAGGATCATGGGACGTAATCAGTAAACTTACAAGAACCCTAAGTTGGGTTTATAAGTAATTGTGCGTACTGTTGCCTTGTATATAACTCCACTTGCTACTCGTTACCATATTTTCTAACACTACCTACTACATCCCATGATCCGTTAGGTAGATCTTCACAGCTTAAGTCCCTTTCATGCACCCTTTAAGTTACGAAGTTCCATCAGAGTAGTTGACCCCCCCCCGTTGCCGAGGATCCCCAAAGGAACCAATCAAGGAACCCCCAAAGCCTTTGATATTAAATAAGAACTACAACTTATTGAGTTAGTTAAGGGTTTAGGGTTTAGGATTTAGGGTTTAGGGACTATAATTTCAACTGCCGTACCCAGGCCCTTCAGGGATCAAACACTAACTCAGAACCCGCCCAACAAGGCACACTGCTACCACTGTATGGCTTAAAACAAGTCTTGTTTGAAGGGTTCCCCCGAAGGAAAAAACACACTAATGCAGAAGCTTAGTCATCAAATAAACAAGTAGTAGTAACGATAAAAATACAATTCCCCAAACCCTGCTCGAATGATCAAAGGCCCTATACCCTAAACCCCTATAGAACTCTTGGCGAAGGAACCATGTAAAAGGACCCCCTCCGAAGGAACACCCTAAACCCTATCCCTTGAGGGTTTAGGGTTTAGGGCCTAGTCTGATGTGTAAAAAGCCCCTCTACGGTTGATGATATGAATCCTGCATTACCCATAGTGAGGAATATACCACAATACGCATAGATTAGGGCGCTTAAGGTCATGCAGGATTTATATCATCACCCCTAAACCCCTAAACCCCTAAATCCCTAAACCTCTAAACCCCATATCCAAACTCCTAAACCCTAAACCCCATACCCAAACCTAAACCCTAAACCCCTAAACCCTAAACCCCTAAACCCTAAACCCCTAAAACCCCTAAAACCCCTAAAACCCTAAACTTTTAACAAAAGCCCCTAAACTTTTTCTTTTAAAGGCCCCTCTCTCTCAGACAAAGCATTTGCCGGGCCGCGGCTCGGCACAGAGGCCGGACGATCGCACCATCTCCAGGAATCTTTCCTGGGGCTTTTTGAGGGATCTATAGGGGTTAGGAGACCCAAATACCCCTTAATTGAGGGCTCTTGGGGGTTTTAGGGTTTAGGGGTTTAGGGGTTTAGGGGTTTAGGGGCTTAGGAATCTGTCCTGGGCTTACGTCTTAGGGGTTTTAGGGGTGTTTAGCCTTTGGGGGGTTTAGGGGTCCCTTTAAGGGATCTATGCATGGGGGTACTATAAGGATCTTAGGGGTTCCTTTAAAGGGTACTATCTATAAGGAATCTTTCCTGGGCTTTGAGGGATCTATAGGGGCACTATAAGGGCACTGTAAGGGTACTATAAGGGTTTAGGGTTTAGGGGTTTAGGAATCTTTCCTGAAACTTTGAAGCTGCGGTGGTTTAGGATTCCTTTAAAGGGATCAATAAGGAATCTTTCCTGGGGCTTTGAAGCTACCCAGTAAGGGCTCTTGGGGGTTTTAGGTGTTTAGGAATCTTTCCTGGGGCGTTGAAGGGTTTTAGGGGTTTAGGGGTTTGGGGGTTTAGGGGTTTGGGGGTTTGGGTTCAGGAATCTTTCCTGGGCTTTGAAGCTACGGTGTCGGTGATCGCGGCGTTCTAGGAAACCTTAGGTCTGTTTAGGGTTCCGTTTTGGGGTTCCTTTTAAGGGTTTTTAAAAGGGCTATGGGGTTAGGGTTTCGGGTTTAGGGGTTATAGGGCCTTTAGGGGCTTTAGGGGGTTTAAGACGCAAAGTAGAGCTTGAAGACTTAGGGTTCAAGGGCTTAGGGCTTACACCCGATCCTGGGGTCCTTCGGACCATGAAGTGCCGAAGAGGTGGTCTTAAGGAAGGGAGATGCAGGAAAGTAGGGGCTCGGCGTTGCTTCAGGGCTTGTTTTAAAACCGTTCGTTTTAAGGGCTCTATAGTTGCGAGGGTAGGGATTAGGGTATAGGTTATAGGGGCTTAGGCCTTAGGGCCTTGGGGCCTAGGCTTTGAGGTATACAGGGTTGCTCTCTCCTTCAGGCAAACCGGCACAGACAAGATTCGAAACTTACCTACACAGACCAGATACTTGGAGGATCATGGGGCTAAGTAAGCGTACGGTTGCAAGTACCTTACTTGGGGTTCTACGTAGTGATAACTACAGTTACTTTATTTATACCCCTAGTTGATGAGTCCCATGGTCCTCTATAGTACACCCTGCCCGAAAATCCAACCACTAAGCCCCAAGCTACTACTTACCATCCTTGAGTGACTCAAGGAGCCAGAAAAGCACCCAAACAAAAACAATACGGCCGGGATATTCCATAATCCATAGCAGCCCCCGGTTTAAAGAAAAGAACTAAGGCATCAAGGCCGCAATTTTTTGTTTTGGGTGCAAGTCATGACTGAACAAGCCTAAACCCTAAACCCCTAAACCCTAAACCCCTAAACCCTGAACCTTAGACCGTTTGGTTCTTTATATAGACAGGCATCACAAACTTGACTAGGGCTCGGGGGGTTCTGTACTATAACTTTGGTAGAGCACTCCGAGGAGTCCGAGGCATGATGCCATTGCTGGGTTTAGGGTTTAGGCTTTAGGGTGTAGGGTTTAGGGTGCAGGGTTTAGGGTGTAGGGTTTGGTCTAGGTTTTAGGGTGTAGGGTTTAGGGTTTCGGGTTTAGGGTTTCGGGTTTAGGGGTTAGGCTTTAGGGTGTAGGGTTTAAGATTTCAGGTTGAGGGTTTAGGCGTGTTCACCCCTTTTGTGTTTATCCTGCTTTGGCCAAGGAACAGCATTGTGCACAGCGTCAGGAACCGGATCCAAGCCTAATGTTGGATCATAGCCTTGGCTGCGAGGGTTCATGGTTTAGGCAAATCCAACTACTCCGGTATGCATACGTGCCTAAACCCTCAACCCTAAACCCTAAACCCTAAAACCCTAAACCCTAAACAGACTCCGGTACGCATACGTGGGGACCATCGCAAGGCAGATGCATGCAGCAGTTGCAAAAAAGGAACTCGGGCTCAAGAACTACGGTGGATGATATAAATCGGGTCTTAGGGGCTAGGGTTTATAGTTTTAGGGTCTTAGGGTTTAGGGCTTTACGGTTTTAGGGTCTTAGGGTGGATGATATAAATCCTGCATTACCCATAATAAGGAATGTACCATAATTCCCATAGTTTAGGGTCCTTAAGGTCATGCAGGATTTATATCATCCACCGTATGGCTCAGCAATGATCCATCATCAACCGCATGAAACTTGCCGCATTTGATCTCTTCCTTGAGTCACCATAGAGTTGCCGAAAAACAAGGGATCATGGTGAGAGCTTTCTTGGCCGTATCATCAACTTTGGAGTTATGATAGATTTTCCGTGCGTCAGGCCCGTGGCTGAGGACAGAGTGCAATGTGCTTTGACCCAGGTGATACAGACTGCACCCTGCAAGTAAACGCTTAGTCATTGCAAAAGATCACGGTCGGGATGGGGAAACCAATGTGAAGGATCATACCCATGTGCAGCACTGTGCATGACTCAGTGACAACCGCAGAGCTATCACTTTTACCTTAAGATTTAAGGTACATTGCTAAACTCCCAGCCCTAAACCCCGAACAACACCTGACGCCCAGAAACGGAATTCAGGGGTTGGGGTTTAGGGGTTTTCTATGGTATAGTTTGGTTGTTGATGGTATGTTTTATGGTATATTATAGTATGTTGTGGTATGTTATATGGTATAGTATGGTATGTTGTGGTATATTCGGGCTTCGGAACCCTTGGTGTCAGGAGGCCCCCATTGCCCACCACCAGGACACGCCAAGCCATGAAACTCTGCGTGAGGCCGTGCTAAAGCATCACAGGGCAAGGGGGTTAAGCGGCTAGGGCTGAGGGTTTAGGGTTTAGGGTTTGGGGTTTAGGACTTAGGGTTTAGAGTGTAGGGATTAAATGAGTAGGGTTTGGGGTTTAGGATTTAGGGGATTAGATGATTAGGGTTTGGGGTTTAGGATTTAGGGTTTAGAGTGTCGGGATTATAAGGGTGTATGAGTTAGGGGTTATAGGGCGTGTAGGGTAAGGGGTTACCTGAAGGATCGGGATACACAGCAAGTTATCAACAGAACTGCAGGCACTGTGGGTTTGGGGCTTCGAGCCAAACGCTACAGCCACACCGCAACATTGAAGCTGCTGTTGGGTAGGCTTCAAAATTAGGGTCCCTTTTAGGCTCCTCTTTACAAGGGTGCCGTACTATCTTGGGGACCTAAAAAGGGACCCTAATTTCGAGAACTACCCAGTTCAGACCAACATCTGGACAACCTGACGTTTGAACTGACAAGCCTTACAAACGAAACACTACGGTTTAGGGTTTAGGGAGAATCTTAACCCTAAACCCTGCTTTCGGACCACTCCCTCTGCGACGACCCGGGACCTCGGGAGCGTTTGAATGAAAGAATATGGTTTAGGGTTTAGGGTTAGGGTTTGGGTTGTTGTTCGTGGCGTGTAGTTTTGTTATTAGATGGTCTGTATGGGTTTATAGACCACTAAGGATCTAAAAGTAGATCTCCTAATTTGCGACCCCCCCGTGCTGCTGAAGGGTACAGTAGCCTTTGACCCCTACCACAAGGACCACAAGTAACAGGTTCACCAATCTTCTTTGGATTAGGGCGCCCGCTCCTGAAGCTGGCTATAGATTTGGGTTGTGGGTAGTAGTATCTTCGATATTAGATCGTTGGACCCCTACTTGAAGGATCATGAGACTTCGTAGCGAGGGTTGTAAATACGGCAACTAGACTTATACTTCGGTAAAACCCTCAACCCTTAACCCTTAAACCGTAAACCCTAAACCCTTACTTACTAAGTCAGATGACCCTCCAAGTAAGAGGCTTGGACCCTTGGGGAAATGATCTTATGAAGCTGAACCAAGGCCGGCTTGGAGTGAGCTTGGGGTTTAAAGTTTAGGGCTTGGGGTTTGGCGCCTAGGGCTTTAGGGCTTCCTTAAGGGTCCCTTTACAGGTTTAGGGTTCGATGCAGGTCTGAGCACCATACGGCTGATGATACAAATCCTGCATATCCCATAATAAGGAATATACCATAATTCCCATTGTTTAGGGTCTTTAAAGTCATGCAGGATCTATAATATCATCAAAAAGTAATTTTCGTTACCAAGCCGGTCAAAAAAGCCCAGCCCAGCTTCAACGTCTAAGCAACCCAAAGCTCCAAAGGCTTTAGGATGTAGGGTTTAGGGTTTAGGGATTTAGGGTTTAGGATTTAGGGTTTAGGGTTTAGGGTTTAGGGGTGTAGGGTGTAGGGTGTAGGGTTTAGGATTTAGGGCCCGAACTTTACCCCCCAGCACCCTTTTTCAACCTGCAAGTCTCGGTAACACCCTTGAACACGAAACTCTTGCGGAACGGTACCTTAAGGGTGCAAGTAGTCCTTATTTATGATATTTCGTACACATAAAGGCCCCAAAGTCCTAAAATAATGAGTACTTGGACCCTTAGGGGTAATTAAACAAGCAACCCGAAGAAAGACCACCACCGGATCGCCCGCCCTTTTTTCTCACGCGGATAGAGGAGCCACCCGATGCAGAACGATCTCAAGACCCAGCTCCCAGCCCCCCTATGCCCTGGCTTCTGGCCTAGGACGCGATACATAACCCTAAACCCTGAACCCTAAACCCAAGGATGCGATACATCGAGATTGATTAGGCAAATTGGGGTCGAGGCGCAAGACTTCTAGAACTTCGAGTTTAAAGTTTAAGGTTTAGGGTTTAGAATTTAGGAATGTAGGGCGTGAGGCCTTTAAGATTTTTCGGGTTTGGCCAGACCCTGTAAAACCCTACACCTCTCCGGCGATGCGAGTACCCCCTATAAAGCCTAAACCCTAAACCCTATAAAGCCTAAACCCTAAAGCCTTAACCCTAAACCCTAAAGCCTAAACCCTAAAATGCAAAACCCTCAAACCGAAGACTCACCCGAGCCTCCAAAACGAGCCTACCATCTCTGGGACTCTATAGAACCCCCAGGGGTTCTTGTAAGGCCGTCTAAACACAGGTAGGCTTTTGGATCCCCAACACCCTAAAACGCCAGACCCCCCCTCCCTATGCAAACCTCCTAGATCCCCTCTGGATTTAGGGTTTAGGGGTT